>JASANB010000640.1:0-89326 GCA_030248155.1 Sabatieria punctata | reverse complement strand
TGGCCGCCCGATCTCGGTTGACAATGACAATTAAAAACATTCCAGACAGATTGGTGCATACATGAACAGGTCATCCGCCGAAGGGAGGTGAGGGTCTGGCTCCGGGCTGCCGCGTCTGAGCCCAAATTTTGGGAGGGGGTTGAGCACTAAAACACGGTCAAAAATCGAAAAAAACCGCAATTTTTGGGCTAAAAATTGCTAATTCGGGCTGAAAAACAGCTAAAACGTACTGTTTTACACATGATTTTTGCAATTCTAGTCTATGAAACTCTAAAAAAATTGCACTAATTTGCCGAAAAAATTACCTAGGTAAGCATCACAGTAGAATTACTGAAAAAAACCGAAAAGAAAAACCGTTGACCTTTCAAAAGAACAGGAGGTAGAGTAGAGGTAGTAAAGGTAGAGTAGATTGCCTACCTCAAATCGAGCCGAGCAGAGCTGGTCTCGTACTCCAGACCGTCGCACTGTTCGTAGATGGTGTTGGCCGTCTGGGCACAGTCCAGCTGGACGATTGCATAGAAGTAACGCAGTCGCTCCAACTGATACCGTCTCAGTTTTTCTATCTGCACCCTAACAAACAACAATGTCCATTTGTCTACGTATTTCCCACGCGAACAAGGAAGCATTTTTCTGTTTACCTTCTACTGCACTGACATGGGCAAAGGGGCGTTGATCCCCTCAGACCGGCGCTAGCTACCCACACAGGATTTTTTGGAAGAATTCGGTATGGAAAATTATGATAAAAGTGTGCCTAGATTAGGTTTAAATGAGCTTAGAATAGACTATTTTAAGCTATTTTAACGAAAAAGAACCAAATTAATTGAATTTAGGCAAAATCGGGCTTGCTATCCATCCGCTCAACCCAACCTCCCATCAGCCGCCGCTACCCTCCTCCGAAATCCATGGGGAGCATACATGTGCATGGGGGGTGCCCAGGGGGGGACGAAAATAAAAGTCTACCAAATGTTGCTATAGGCTGCTAGAAAGCCTCCAGATGCGTTTTTAAGCCACAGAAATCAATTCTGGCAACTACGCAACTACGCACCCTTCCTCCAGGCAACTACGCACCAAATCCGACATTTTTTCAAATTTTCCTGGAAAATTTCGATTTTTTGACAATGTTTCTGTCAGAAAAGTGTTTTTTGGCAATTTTTTGTCGAAAATTTCATTTTTACCGCAAATTTTTGAATTTTATCCGAAAATTTCGAATATTTCGCCAAATTTTTGGGCAAAAATTTAAATTTCCCACCGAAAATTATGACCTATATCCAGGCAACTACGCACGGAGACCTGGTCGTCCCCCTCTGAGCCGCCGACCATGCACATGTATGATGGGGAGGGTGTATCTGGAGGGAGGAATGAGTTGCGGAGGGCTAAGCAAATTCTCCAAAAAACATGAGATTTTTCTTAATGTCTAAAATAAAATAGCTAACTCCTTTCTAAATTCTGATAATAATAGAATTCTAATAGAATGTTCACGACTTTTGGGCAAGAAAAATAAGTTGTTGGTTGTTATTAAGCTTTTATAATATACCGCAAATAGCTTTCATCCCTAGCTTCAACGGTAGTAAATAAATACTTGGTGATTGTTTCCTCTTCTTCATCCTCATCCTCCTCCTCTTCTTCCTCTTTGTCGCCTTCTTCATCCTCTGGCGGAATTGCAGGTCCATGTAGAGCCTCCTGAGCCAAGCGTTCTTTGCCAAATTCAGACTGATAGATCCTGACCGACTCAACCGCGCCCTCAGCCGGCTTGAAGCTGCTGAAGAGCACAAACAAATCCAGCGCTCTGATTCTGTCCCAGTCCATGTTACAGACGGCCAAGCGAGCTGTAGCTTCCTCCACCGTCGGGGCTTCTCTGTCCAACTCTCCCCACTCGTGGTCGAATTTCTCCACCTCAGTCTCCTCGAGCTCCCACTCGCTCGACGAATCGTCGGACGAACTCGACAGATTGCCGTCGCCCCGGGCCAAATCCAGCTTGATCTCTTGATCGTCAGCAGAGTTGGCTTCCTGCTCCCCTTCAGAAGAGGATGAGGATGAGGGCAGGTCGTAGAAGTGCTTCAGATGATCGGTGGAGGTCTGTTGGATGGGCCGGCCGCGCTTGTCCACCGAGTATTCGAGTCTGAATTTGTCGTCCGAGAACATGCCCTTGAAACGCTCGTCCACCTGCACTTTCCGCTCGCGACGCGGCATTCGACGGAACTTCGGGTCCCATTGCACTTGTTCAAAACGGCCGTCGGACGGCTTTTTCACTCGCTGCCTTTTCTTCCTTTTTGCTTTCGTCTTTTCCGACATTCTGCACTCCTCACAAACAACACGACCTCTAATAATTGCCTAACAAAATTTCAGCTTTTGTGCCGCTTTATAAATCTTTTTATAACTGCGGTGGTGTGCTGCGTGGTGGGGAGGAGGCCCATTCCCCCCCCTACCCGGCGCTGCCGCGGCCGGATTACGGTATGCGCTATCTGCTCTATGTTTGGTGTGAAAATATATTTTTCTTCCCCTCCGCTGAGGTTTTTGAGAGGTCAGAAATGATTTTATATTTGGAAAATGCGTCTCTAGGAGTTCTTTTATGTTTCTAAAACAGGCTCTCTGGAGCGTGCCTATACTGATGCCTCAATCTCGGGGTATTTTTATGTTTTTAAAACAGGACCTCTGGAGCGTTCCTATACCGATGCGTCCCCTAGGGGTGCTTTTATGTTTTTAAAACAGGCCCTCCGGAGCGTTCCTATACCGATGCGTCCCCTAGGGGTATTTTTATGTTTTTAAAACAGGGCCTCTGGAGCGTTACTATACCGATGCGTCCCCTAGGGGTATTTTTATGTTTTTATAACAGGGCCTCTGGAGCGTTCCTACACCGATGCGTCCCCTAGGGGTATTTTTATGTTTTTAAAACAGGGCCTCTGGAGCGTTTCTATACCGATGCGTCCCCTAGGGGTATTTTTATGTTTTTAAAACAGGGCCTCTGGAGCGTTCCTACACCGATGCGTCCCCTAGGGGTATTTTTATGTTTTTAAAACAGGGCCTCTGGAGCGTTACTATACCGATGCGTCCCCTAGGGGTATTTTTATGTTTTTATAACAGGGCCTCTGGAGCGTTTCTATACCGATGCGTCCCCTATGGGTACTTTTATGTTTTTAATACAGGCCCTCCGGAGCGTTCCTATACCGATGCATCCCCTAGGGGCATTTTTATGTTTTTAAAGCAGGGCCTCTGGAGCGTTCCTATACCGATGCGTCCCCTAGGGGTACTTTTATGTTTTTAATACAGGCCCTCCGGAGCGTTCCTATACCGATGCATCCCCTAGGGGTATTTTTATGTTCTTAAAACAGGCCCTCCGGAGATTTCCTACACCGATGCGTCCCCTAGGGGTACTTTATGTTTGGAAAACAGGCCCTCCAGGGCGTGCCTATACTTAGGGATGGGCGCGGCACGCGCCCGTGCTGCGGATTAGAAGTTTACAAAAAACGGTCGAAAAATGGTCCGACAATGGTTCGCGCAACTTCAAGCGCAAGTTCTTTTTTGTGTTCGGTTATTGATGGGAGGAAGTGATGTATTTATATGAAACAGAGTACGAGCTATCGAATAAGATGCACTTTGAGTCATAATTCGGCCGTTAAAGAGCATTTTTTTCTCAAAAACTGAATTCGTCGTTTTTCAACGTCCTTTTTCTGTTGAAAGGAGAGTTTATTCAAATTGGTTTCAATCGGATTTGAAATCAGCGTAACTTGTTACCTATATAGCACCACTCTTTTTCTTAGCGCAGTTTGACGCGGTCCCCACAAATTGGATTCTTTCTTAACTACTGAAAATCGGCTTTTTCGTGGATTTTTTTCATGTTCCTCGTTTTTGTGAAAAAACGACGAATTCGGCGCAAGGGTTTCAATCGGTTCTGAGTACAGTAGACTTCAGGCTTTCGAATGATACAAGAATTGGCTCTCTGCTGTTTGCCGTTAGCCCCACAAACGGTGTTGAAATTTCTGTAACCTAATAAATTTTAGCAAACAATGTCAGTTTCGGTTTGTTATTGTTCGATACTTTTGCATTCATTCTTCTTCGCGTTAATATAGCTATTCTACGGATATCCGCTGCTTTGCCCCAGATTTTAAATAAATTATCTGGTCGTTTGTATACTCGAAATTTGTTTTATTATTTGTTAATAAGCATATCTGAGCTTTCAGCTCTGTTTCTTTATGTAAGCAATAGATATGCGAGCTTTGTAAAAACAACTCGCAGTGCCTCCTTCTTAATTCATTTTCTGCATCCCCTGTTCAAGATGTGTTGTTTCCATGCGAGTGAGCGGTGTAGCTATATTCTCTGTTTTTGCTTCATACAGCAAGAAAAGGGAAAGCCAGAAAAGGGGTGAGGTGAAGCGAGGCGAGGCAAGTCGGTGGCATTTCGTCTGTGTTCAACCTCCAGCCATGACAAGCAGCAACAGCAGCCGGTTAACACAGGTACGTCCTGCTACAGCAGAATAATAGCACATACCGCTAATCGCTTTTTTCGTACTCACTTTGATTGAATTAAATCTGGAACCATACATGTACTAGGGGGTTTGGGGGGTTACCCCCTAGCTGAAAAGGCCAAACACCCGTTCACCCCCCGAGACTGGTTAAGGGACCCCCCCAAAATACTAGTAGTGGCTCCCAGTACTAACAAATTTTTAGCCTAAAATTCACTTAAAAACCCTTTGGTAACCGATTTGGCGTTTCCACTGCTGATATTTAAGAGAAATCGGGCTTTTTGGAAGCCCTTTTGTCATTTTTCGCTTGTTTTTAGCTCTAAAACGCTATTTGGCAGCTTAAAATAGTGATTTTTAGCGTCTTTACTGAAAAAAGTGCTAAAAACGCATTTCCAGGCGTTTTGGAGCTTTTTGAAATTTGGGACCCCCTCCGGGGGAAACCCCCTCGACCCCCACCTGAGGAAAACCTCCCTACCCCCCTCCCCCCGGTCGGCATGTTACATGTATGTCTGGAACACAGTCGAATATATAGCGTTTATGGGCATTCAACAGTTTGTATAATATAAATAAATAGATGTTTTGCTTATGTTTTGAGCTCATTTTACTAAAAATTAACGTTTAGTTAGTCAAACCATGTTTTTATGCAACCGAAAAACTAGATTTGCAGCGTTAACGTAATTCCACTTACTTACTCGCTACTTACTAATTAGATTTTTCTTCCATCTTTTTTCTTCCGAGAAATTTGTGTGCCCTGTATTGGAAGTTTTATAACCGAATCAACCATACATGTAACAGCTCCGAGGCGACCTGGTGGGAGGGAAAGGGTAGAGGGTATTTTCCTCAGATGGGGTCGGGGCTTTCACCCGGAGGGGTTCCAAAATTTCAGAAGGCTACAAAACACCTGGAAAGTGCGTTTTTAGCAAGCTTTTTAAGTTGGCAAATAGAGTTTTAGAGCTAAAAACAAGCAAAACTTTACAAAAACGGCTTCCAAAACTCCGATTTCTCTTAAATATCAGCCGTGGAAACGCCAAGTTCGGTTTCCAAAGACTTTTTAAGCGAATTTTAGACTAAAAATTCGTGAATTCTGAGCCAGTTTGCTAAATTCACTAAAGCTGTGTTTTAGAGTAAAAATCATTGAAAACGCTAATTTAGCCTCCAAATGCAAGCAATTTTGACAATAGAATTTGTAAAACTAGATTGACAAAATCTTTGCTTCCCTGGAAAATCGGAGTAGAGCCAGACATGGGCAAAGGGGGGGGCTGATGGGGGTTGGCCCCCTCAGGCTCTGACCTACCCCCCTCAGCCGACCGCTTCCCCCCAGGAATTTTTTTGGAAGAATTTTGTATAGAAAATTATGATAAAAATATACCTGGGTTAGGTGTAAATGAGCTCAGAATAGCTTATTTTATCTTATTTTAATGAAAAATAAGCCAAAAAACCTTGATTTTAGCCAAAAATTGGACTTTTTGGCTTACTACCCCCTCAGGAATTGTAAATTCTACCCCCCTCAGCCGAAATGCTAGCCCATGTCTGAGTAGAGCAGGTGGGTCGAAATATCGTCTCTTTTAAATTTATGTACTCGTTATTTTAGGAAAGGACGCCGCCCGTGCATTGAAGTAATGGTTCCTTTTCCTGACTGCTTGGACTACATAATTCTATTCGAAACTGGGTTCCTGCCTGCTTGGACTACGTAATTCTGTTCGAAACTGGGTTCCTGACTGCATGGACTACATAATTTCATTCGAAACTGGGTTCCTGACTGCTTGGACTACATAATTTTATTCGAAACTGGGTTCCTGACTGCTTGGACTACATAATTTCATTCGAAACTGGGTTCCTGACTGCTTGGACTACATAATTTCATTCGAAACTGGGTTCCTGACTGCTTGGACTACATAATTTCATTCGAAACTGTGTTCCTGACTGGTTTGACTTGTAATTCCATCCGAAGCTGGGTTCTTAACTGCTTGGACTCTTCATTGCTATTGCAAACTAGTTTCTAACTGCTTGTGGCAGTTCATGCTATTTAGCTGGATTATTATGCTCTAACTATTTATTCCGACAACCAGACCCCTTACCCAACGACGGCCATAACCGCCAAAGATCAATAAACCGAGTCAACCTCTCTAATTCAGGTTTTGATCCGTACATGGGCCGGAAAAATCCGGAGGGGGGTATGGAGACCTCGGAGGGGGGGGGGTCCCGAAAAAGGCCAAAAAACGCCTATTTTGCCTTAAATAAGCGAAAATTTCCTCCCTCCGGGAGGGGGGTGGCGGAGGGGGATATGGCCGGCCGAGGGGGAGGGGTATACCCCTACACAGAATCGTTTATCGTCCATCTAACTCTGGGGGTGCCTATCTTTCGGTAAGAAATGGTGTGATGCCTAATATAACTGTTCATTCATAAGAAAATGTGTAGGGTCCGGTCTGATTAGGTATTTCACAGAATTTAGTTAGACTGGCTGTGTGTAAGTTAGATTCTTTACTGAAGTACAGCTAAAATTTACCTTGTGTACGTGCCTAGTAAAGGGCATTTCTCAAATAGCTGTTTTTTTGAGCAAATTCGAAATATTTTAGCACTACAAAACTAAAAGAAGTGATTGAGTGAGCTCAGCTTCCAATTTAGGGGTCTGGCCATCGAGAGTTGAAATGTGAAGACCTGTTCTGTTTGTACGTGTGCATGTTTACCATTTTATTATTACTACAGAATTGCTTGATAATTGAACCACATGTTTTCATAAAATACCAATGTTCTCTTTAGAAAGCAGAATGCTTCGTTCTCCACACAAGCTCAATCAGTTTCCTTTATATCGGCCGCTCTATTTTCGGAGTACAGCAAAGATGCCTGCGGGCATGCTGTCCAACTTTTATTTGCACATTGCATTGCATTATGTTATATTGGCATTGCACAGAGACTGTATCGCACATCGCTCAGGCGCAGCGCACTAAACGCATAGTATTAAGCAGCATCTTGCCACGAGCAGACGGCCACATGCAGCATCAGATCACAAAATTCAACCACACTATTATCGTTGGTGGAGAAAGGCGAAGTTCGAAAATGTAACAAGAATCTATAAGTTGGGACCGACGATTTTTTTACAGGAAACATCAGTTATATGGAACACAAAGCTCTGCTGAGAAAGAAGAGGAATGAGGGCTAGCAGTGCCAGAGAGCTGAGGAAGGGGTTGGTCAGTCAATAGCAAATTTTAGCCAGATTTGCTCATTTTGCCGAAAAAAGGGTAGGGTTGGGTTGGGAACTTGAACCTCCGATGCTAAGATTTTTTCGTAATGAATCAAACCGACTAAAAAGGTCTATAGCTATTTTTGAGGTTTTGTGTGAACGTAAGGAGCCCGCTGTGCACGTCAAATTAATTAAACTTCGCAGAGCCTGCAGCAGAACCGAGCCGACGCAACACCCAAGGGTATGTGTGCTTGTCTGGCAGTTTGTTGTCAAATTACGTGTTTGTATGACATGCTTCCCATCCATTCGTGCTTTGTCTCTGTCAGCTAACCTTTCTGTGCGTATGTACGTTATAATAAAGTATCCAGTCTATGTTGAACGGATCGAAATATGAGCAGTCGGAATTGGGCCATCAAACTAAAAATTTGAGGTCAAACAAAACTCATTAAAATGTGCCGGATATCAGTTGTTACCAACCAGGTGATATTTCCACATGCTTTCATCACTTTGACCTTTAGTAAGATTGTTATAACTGGCAAAAGATAAAAGAACATGCAAAACTGCGGCAAATCCCCTGACGCCATGATATAAAATCTTAGGAAACACCGAAAGCTCAGAAAATGACTTGGTGCACGATATTTTCTTTCCGAACAATGTTTTAGACTTAAAGGATAACAGTTGAATATAATTTAAGGTTTACTGACAATCAAAAAACATAAAAAACTTTTTTTCGGTCACCGCCCATAAACTTGTTTAAATCACGCGCCTTTCGTGCTGCGGAATTTAAACCACGCACAGTCTGTGCTGCGGAATCGAATGGAGCGCACGCGCCCATACAAAAAGCCTCTTTTTTAGGGCTTAACAAAATCGCGATTTCTGAATTTTTTACCAATTACAGTGCGGTTTTCGGTATAGATTATCGAATAAGGGCTATGTAAGCGTATTTTGAGCATGAATTTTTTTCATCAGGTTTGCAGGTTGAAAACCCGCGCCCATACCTACTATACTGATGCGTTTCTAGGGGTACTTCTATATTTGGAAAATTGTCAGGCCCAGACCCAACCCAGGCCTCCAAAAGTCGGTGACGGTAAATACGTAAATGGGAACCGAACTGGAGCTGCCGTTGCACCGTACCTGATAACAGCAAAGGGGAGGGATGTTTGCACTTGCAGGCAGATATTCTGAAAATAATTGGCGTACCGGGTATCGGTATTTATAAAAATTGCAACTACTTGGATATTTAAGTTGTTCTGTTTTAGTGCTTTTACTACCACTTCTCTGTGAAGTCGTTTAAACTTCGCGCGCTTTGTGTTGTTTCACATGCAGCAATATTACAGTAACCCGCCGCGGCAGCGCCGGGTGGGGGGGGGAATGGGCCGGGAATCGCGTGGTGCACGGGTGGGTAATATGGATTCGGATCCCCGGACCCCCGGACCCCCACCGAATTCGGACCCCCAGCCTGGTACGGAAAAATGGTTCTTAAGATTCGGAACCCCACCTCGGCCGTAGTTTAAATTTCACGAAAGTTTATTTGCAAAATTTTGGGGCACATTTCGGTTTCGGTATGCGGACCATTCCCCCCATCCGCCGACCACCCTAACTTTTGGCCTCAATTTCAAGCTGGTATTCAACTTTCTTCCGGTGCCAATTTTCACTTTATTTTTTCTATTTTAGTGTATGATCTCTGCTGTTCTTCCGGTACCAATTTTCACTATATTTCTTCTATTTTGGTGTATGATCTCTGCTGTTCTTCCGGTACCGATTTTCACTTTACTTCTGGTATTTTAGTGTATGATCTGTGCTACTGCGTCTGGTCGCAAATTCTCTCTGGTAGATTGGAGTGCTGACCATACATGTAGGAGGGGGGTTTGGGGGGGTTTAGCCCCCCCCAGGCCCGATTTTCGGCAAACCCCCCCCCCCAGCCGAATTCTGGGGAGGGTTTTTCTGAAACCTTATTTTGGGTTACAAACTGCTAAAATTCAGGGTTTCAAGACTTATATACCGTAATTTAGCATTTCAAAAGCCCTAAATAGGGTTCCGGAACCCGATTTAGGGTTTCAGAAACCCAAAGTAATGCCTCCGGAACCCTATTTAGGGTTTCAGAAACCCTAAATAGGGTTCCGAAACCCTGTTTTGGGTACCTGAAAGCCTAAATAGGGTTCCGGAACCCTAATTTGGGTTTCTGAAACCCTAAATAGGGTTCCGGAGCCCTACTTTGGGTTTCTGAAACCCTAAATAGGGTTCCGGAGCCCTACTTTGGGTTTATGAAACCCTAAATAGGGTTCCGGAACCCTAATTTGGGTTTCTGAAACCCTAAATAGGGTTCCGGAGCCCTACTTTGGGTTTCAAAAACCCTAAATAGGGTTCCGGAACCCTAATTTGGGTTTCACAGAGACTAAACAGGGTTTCTGAAACCCTAAATAGGGTTCCGGGACCCTAATTTGGGTTTCAAAAGCCCTAAATAGGGTTCCGGAACCCTAATTTGGGTCTCAAAAACCCTAAACAGGGTTTCAGTGCCCTAATTTGTGTTTCAAAATCTCTAAATAGGGTTCCAGATACGCATTTTAGCTGTATTCTGTCGAGTAAAATAGAGCTTTTTTGCATGTTTTAAAGCAAAAACATGTTTTTTGCACGTTTTTAATAAAAAATAGGATTTTCTGCACATTTTAAACCAATAATAGGGTTTTAAAGGGAATTTTTGCACTTCTGACAGGATTTTTACCCGATTTTTAGTCCTCAAAACCCTGTTTTGAGCCCAAAAAAAGGTCGCTAAAACCCACTTTTGGACACCAAAAAAAGGTCGCTGAAACCCCCTTTGGAAATAGTGCTGAAACCCTATTTTGGATCTGGAACCCCCCCCCCCCAGCCGAAAACCCAGCTACATGTATGGTGCTGACGCAACTCTGTTCGGGCACTTTATACTTGATTCGATATTGTCATATGGTGTGTATTACATTTTTCCTTGTGTAGCGTAAGTACGATAAATCTTTTTAAATACTTCGTTATTTGGTCTACATGCGCGCGTGCTACTGTTGCTAAGTAAATTTATTTGAAATATAATTTAATTATAATTTACTTGTACTAGTAAATTTCTAAAAAGATTAATTGAAATTATGCTTATAATTTACTTCAGGCAAAAATTCACTTTTAATATAATTGAAATTATGATTTACTTACCAAATAATTTACCTGGATTAGTAAAGTTCTAAAAAGTACAATTAAAATTATAATTACAATTTACTTAGCAACAGTAGCGCGGACGAATATACTACAGTCATGTCTCGTTAATACGGACCTCGTTAATCCGGATATTCGCCTTCCGGACAAGATTGGGCCAGGTCCCAATTTTCCCCCATGTTATATGACTCGTTAATCCGGATCCGGATTCGTTAATCCGGACAGAAGATTTGGGGTCCCAACTTCGAAATTTGTATGGTAAAGTGATTCGTTAATCCGGATTTGGTTAATTTGGACAAAATCCATGTGCAAATTTTCAATTCAGGTGTGAATTTTCAATTGAGTAATGCTTTTCGTTGAGTTAGAATGTGATTATTTTTCCTTTTTTAGGAGCTATAATCAGCTGAAATAAGTTTTTGGGTTTTAAGGTCGGTTTATACTTCATTTTTCAGTAGACAATAGACAAATAGACAAAATTCGCATAGACAAATAGACAGTAGACAAATGACACGTTTGTCTGTCTGTGTAGACACTAAAAAGAAGAAAAATCAAAGAATAAAAAATGTCGCGTCTTGTTGTTGCTGAAAGTGTATTTGAACCAAAGACGCAAATGCAGATGGGCAGTTCATTCACATTCGCTGCATCAAAATCGAAACTGAGAAGGATTTTTTACGGTTGTGTAAATCCGATACGCGTAATCGACCCATAGATGCACCACATCTACTTCCGGATGTCTCAAGATTGTTTCAAGGTTCCAGTGTGCTACAACTACACAGATTCGGGAAATGTTTGCAGACTACATACATTGGTACAGGAAGGCATTGTTGAGTGGCAAGAAACCGCGATTCAGAAAGGATTCCTCTGCCCAACTGTCATTAGCTGATTGACTGTGTTCGTAGATGTACATACATAAATAGACTGCTTTATCAGCTATACACACCTAACAATTCAGTGGTTACTTTATGAAAAACAAGTCCACTTTATCCACTTTTGCATCATATACATTCATGAATCTTGCGTTTCAGCTGCAGCTGTTTGTCCGAGGGCAGCTCTCATAACTTGTGGGCAATGAATCTTCCGTATAAGGCCCACTTGTCCTCATCATTCAACCGACTGAGCTCGGCGTGAATAGCAGCGTTGAGCTGAGCCTAAGTAGACATGGAACTGTGAGAGTGCTTAGTGCTGCTTTTTCTGAGAACTGGCTGGCTTCCGGCATACGGTGGAGTGGGGTACTGTTGACGAAGCTGTAGGCTGGGGACCTCTACTCTTGATCTACTACCAGTTCCGGCTCCACACCACATTTTCTGCTAGCAAACACTTCTGCGTCATCTTGTTGTAGAATCGCAGATTCGCTAGCCTGTTCCTCTTCAAGACCCATGTTGTCTTGTCATCATACATGTAACAGCAGCGGGCCGACCTGGTGGTGGAGGGGGTAGGGGGTTTTCTTCAGGTGGGGGCTCGAGGGGGATTTCGCCCAGATGGGGTCCCGAATTTCAAAAAGCTCCAAAACGCCTGGAAATGCGTTTTTAGCACGTTTTTATCAGCAAGGACGCTAAAAATTGCTATTTTAAGGTGTCAAATAGCCGAATAGCGTTTTAGAGCTAAAAACAAGCAAAAATGACAAAAACGGCTTCCAAAAACACCGATTTCTCTTCAATATCAGCAGTGGAAACGCCAAATTCGGTTCAAAAAAGGCTTTTCAACGCGAATTTTAGGCTAAAAATTAGTGATTTCTGAGCCAGTTTGTTAGTACTGGAGCCACTACTAGTACTTGTGTTTCTGGGTCGGGGGCTGTGTTGTGCCGGTTGAATTTGGTTAGTTATTTAGTTAGTCACTTTTTTCCAGGCATTCTCCTTCGTCGCGATAGCCAACCAATGAGATATTCCACAAGATTTCATGCTTTTGCACTTCGATGATTGATAATTTTTTGAATTCATCAGTCGCCATCGTCAAAGAATCATGAATAATACACAATAGACACAAGAGTAGACAAATGTCTTTAGGATTTTTTCTAAAGACAAATGACAGTAGACATAGACAAAAATGTTGTCTGTATAGACAGACAAAATAGACAAAAGTATAAACAGAAAAATGTCTACTTTGTCTATTTTGTCTAGGTAGACAGCGAGGACATGTCTACTAGACGAAGTATAAACCGACCTTTAGTTAGGAGGTACAGCTGCAGAATCTGATATGCAACTAACAAAAATCTGTCATTCAGGCCTTTGAGCCGAACAACAGTGTTTTAGCTTTGATTCGTTAATCCGGAAATTCGCTAATCCGGACAAAATTGGCCGGTCCCAACTTGTCCGGATTAACGAGACATGACTGTACTGTACTGTGGAACCAATGTTATGCTCCTTTCGAGCGAAAGAGATACAATGTAGTCTCGGTTAATGTGTTCAACAACGGCATTTCAATTCCCCGATACTATCAGGGTTCGTGCCGGTCAGGGGATTAAAATTTGTCAGGGGATTTTGGGACTTATCAGCGGAAATTGCTGGCGTCACTATATAAAGACATGCATTCAGTAGGTTGTAGAAGCAGCAATGAAAGTGCATGTAATTCAGTCAATATCAGTGCGTTTTAGAAGGGTAATTTTTCAAAAATTTTCTCGCCCCGGTTGAACGGCCCAACCAAACCTATTTAAATCTACTAAAACTGTTAGTTGTATGCTCAGAGTGCCTTTCAAACGCAATTTTCAATATTTCCTCGCATCTGGTTGGGCAGGCAAAATCGGGGGAATGTCAGGGGATTTTGGATCACCAGATTGGCACGACCCTGACTATGATGAGTTTTAGATTCATATATACAGTAGTAGCTCCCTCGCTAGCAAAGATTTCTAGCACAATTCTTATTCAGATTTGATGTACTTTCAGTGGAGCTCAGCGACAGCGTGAAGAAGTCTGTTTTTTTTGCTCTCCTACCTGCCGTATGGTATTTCTCATTATATTTTAATTATTTTTATCTGAGAAATACTTTGTTGTGCTCTATTTTTTGCAAGTTTCTCTGTTTACTGCAATGCTCAATGTTGACCTTCCGCTTTAACTGTTATGCAGCTTTTTTACTCACCACCAAGTCAAGCATTTTTGACAATTTCGTTTATCTGATGCTTAATTTATTTCTATGACGTGCAGTTTTCTGGGAAATACGATACGCAAAGTCATACATAATGATCATATACGAACGAATTTACAGCGTTACAGTAATTGATAAAATCAGAGCTTAAAGAAACCGATTGCCGGCTCAATCCTCAGGGTTGCCAGGTTGGGGGTTTTACCCCCAAATCTGGGGGTATTTTGCCACCATTTGGGGGTGAAAATTTTATCTGGGGGTTGGGGGTACATATCTGGGGGTATTTGGAAATTTTTTGGGGGTTGGGGGTATTTTGGGGGAATTTGCTAAAATTTAGGGGATTTTTTGGGGGTTTGGGGAATTTTGAGAATTTTTTCTTCAGACTAATGATGGAATGTTATTTTTTATCAGTGATGAATCAATGTTCAACCCATTTGTCTGAAAAAATGTAATGTCATCCATCTGTTAACCAAAAAATCGCTGTTTGACATGCTTTATTCTGAAGAACTTTTATGAGGAGCTTTCAGAATCTCAACTTTGGAAATTCTTTTGAAACAGTGAAAAAATTTAGTGGATACGCGGCATTATAAAAATGTATATTAGAATCAACGTGAAGGAAACTAAAACCGTGTCATAAGTTGAAACAAAGTTTTAGAAAATTTCATACATAATTCTCTAGTTTTCTTTGTGTCTGATGCCTGGTCTGATCGTAATTTGAGTGATTTGTTGCAGAATTACAATTACAATTTAGTTGTACATGTAATAAATTTGATTCTTTCTGTTTCTCACTATATCTATCTTATGCTGCAATGTGAAATTCAGATTCCATCGGCTCTAAAAGTACAGTTTATATCTGGGGGGATTTCTGGGGGTATTTTAAAAATTCTGGGGGTTTCTGGGGGAATTTTTTCTCTGATTTAGGGGTTTTTTGGTCTGCAGACCTGGCAACACTGTCAATCCTACCTGGCAAGGCAAACTGCCTTATTAAATTTCACCCTAAAGGGTGATCCTAACTCTGAACCTGCACCCATCTAAGCCTGAACCTAAGCATCAGCTTGAAACTGAGGCCTAAAGTTAGGGTGGTCGGCGGATGGGGGGAATGGTCCGCGTACCGACGTGTCCAAATGTGCCCCGAAATTTGCAAACAAAATTTCGGGAATTTTAAACTACGGTCCTGGGGTGGGGTTCCGAATCCACAAACCGTTGTTTCCGTACCAGGCTGGGGGTCCGAATTCGGTGGGGGTCCGGGGGTCCGAATCCATATTACCCACGGGTGGGTGGGTGGGCGAGCGAGGTGAAGTCAGTTGAAAAATGCAAAAGTTGCAAAAATGAAAACACGCCTCAAAACAGAAAACTGCCGTCGTTTTGCTTTTCGTGCCAAACTCAATAAACCTTAGATTCCAAAGATAAAATTAAGCCAAGCCTTAAACAGAGAGGCGCTTAACTCCGTTTATGGTACCGACACCATATAAGGTGCCGGTACCATATACGGTACCGGTACCTAGGGTGGCGGTGGTACCATATAAATAATGGTACCCCACCTTCGGGGCCTGCGGTGGTACCATATATGGTATGGTACCCCTACGTTCGAGGCCTGTGGTGGTACCATATAAGGTACCGGTACCATATACATGTAAGGTGCCGGTACCATATATGGTACCGGCACCATATATGGTACCCCTACCTTCGCATTGGTAACGGTACCGGTACCATAATATGGTACCACTCTGTTAGATTTTGCACCATATATGGTAGTGGTACCATATATGGTACCACCACAGGCCCCGAAGGTGAGGGTACCATATATGGTACCGGAACAATATATGGTGACGGTACCATATATGGTACCACCACCCTAGGTACCGGTACCATATATGGTAGCGGCACCTTATATGGTGTCGGTACCATAAACGGTGCTAAGTGCCTGACTGTTAAACTTGAACCCAAAGCTTAAAACTGACATCGTTCCAGGTAGGATGGGTGAAAGGCATCCCTGCAGTTTACATACCTAAAATCGTACAGTGATCAAGCATCGGTATCCGTCTGTGGTAGTGTTTTTGAAACTTTTTCTGAGCATCAATGAACAAAAATTGTAAATATGGGTTACTGTAACTACCGTATACAGGATTACGGTATATCTCTAAAATCGGCGTATTTCGCTACTTCCTTAACAGATTTTAACCGTTTTTTTTGTTTTAAACGTAAGCCTAAGCCTGAACCAATGTATGCCTTAATCGTAAGCCTCAACCTAAGCCTAAGAAACAAGCGAAATGGGACGATTGAAAAAAGCCGTAGCCCACGATACGGTAGTTACAATTAGAGTGCGAACAATACCTGAAAAACCCAATACCAATACCTGAGACCCCCAATACCCCAATACCCAATACTTGCGTAGCTGGGCCAAAATTTTGCATTTCAGTTGACAGGTATATTGCAGTGGTCCGATCCGATCCGATCCGATCTGGCGGGGGGGTCGTACAATGTACGGCCCTACGATCAGACCTGCACGGTCCATTTCGTTACCCCTGATATCGTCATCTCGGACGTTTGCCCTTCTTTCACTGCCAAGCCACTCAAGCCATGCTGTTGGGCGCCAGGTACTAAGAGAGTGCCTGGCGTGGTGACGTCATGGTGCTGACAGCTCCCAGCGGCCGCCCGGCCGAGGAGGAGTAAACCGGTATAGGCCGTAATGCTGGTTTCTCAGACGGCTCCTGACGTCGTTGATCTTCCCTCCAACGCGGCATGCTTTTAGGAGCGGCTTTCGGTTACTGTTATTTTACTATAGTATAGTAAAACAAAAATTAGTAATACTAGTGGTATTTTACTAGTAGTAAAATTATAGTAAAAAGTAAAATTAAGAGCCAATAGTAAAGTAAAAATTAAATTAAATTAACAAAGACCGTCAATAGCAAAATGAAAATTTTACTACTATTTTACTAGTTTTTGGTGAGTTCCAGCTAAATTCTTGATCAATTTTGCAATAAAAGATGTGTGGGAGCACTTTTGATAGTCGAATTTCACACATTTTGTCTCTAAAGTTCTTGAAAACCTCGTATCATTATCAAATTTAACAACTATTTAGCACCAACATTAATTATTCATAAGATCTTGCCATTATTGATGCAAAATTGCCCCTAATGACTAGCACAATCGTAGTAAAATAGTAGTAAAATTAGTAAAATTATTAGTAAAACAAAAATTAGTAAAATCGGAGTTGCCTGGTAGTAAAACAAAAATAAAAATTAAATTGAAGAGCTGAATTTGTAGTAAATTTAGTAAATAGTAAAATAAAAATCCACTAGTAAAATAACAGTACTTTCGGTGCAACGGCAGATCCAGTTGGTTCCCATTTTACCTAACTCACTGTAACCAGTTTTCGGTGGCCTGGGTGGAGCGTTGTGCCGACGACCAACTCTTTGCAGCAAGAAACTTGCCACGCCGAGAGGATGAACCACTACAACCACTAGGGATGCAGCGGCCGCCGTGACTCAGAGTCAGCGAGCTACCCACTGAGCCACTGACGCGGCCATTGCAGTGGTGTACCTACATAGGATTTTTGCGCTGGGATCAAAATTTTCAAGAGAGGTCTGAAAATTTTCAATCAAATTGGGAATCAAAATTTTCAAGAGAGGTCTGAAAAAGAGGTCAGGGCGAGAAAATTTTGCCTTCAAGAAAGCATTTAGAAGCCATTTTGAGCGTAAAATTAGCAGAAATTAACAGTTTTGGTACTTAATATTTCGTAATTCAGTCATGTTTCTTACTTCCGTCGAATTTTTTTTCCCAACTCGGCCGGAAATTGTATGTAGCACTGCAATAGTCCTGGGTACGGAACTGGTACGTTATTATGACACTAGAAATGTCACCATTTTTATTTTAGATGAGAACAGAGAAATTAATGACTGGTGTAGCACTTAGAAAAGCGTAGTACACTTTAGAAAATCCTACTAACGTTTGGTTGATTAACGCGAAAACAGCTTCCTAAACTTAATAATCGATCAACCTTTTCGATTTTTTTCAGATCAATTTTTCAGGTCAACATCGATTTTTCCATATTTTTACCTGTCCCAATTAGTATTGGGTATTGGGGGGCAAAAACCCCAATACCCAATACCAGTTCGCACTCTAGTTACAATAACCCAAATTTACCATTTTGTACTCAATTGATGCGCAGGAAACGTTTCCACACTATAACGATACGGTACTTAGGCACTGTGTGTAAGAATTTTAGGTAGGTAAACTGAAGCAACCCCGGTAAAAAATGTGCATAATATAAAACAAACACTCATACGTACTTAAGCGACAAGTGCCATTTCTCCTTATCATTGTGTATTTGTACTGGTCTGTGCTGGCTGCTTATTGATTATGTTGCGTGTGTGCGTGATATTGCTGGTGGTGATGACGACCCCCGGTCAGAGCCTCAAGTGTCACCAGTATGAGAAGATTCTGCCCGCAGATGGAAAGGAAGTGACGTGTAAACGCGGCGTGCAGTGGTGTTTTTGGTTCTACGAGCACAAGGAAGGACGCGATCAACTGATGCTGGCCGACTGTTTGGACGAGCGCCACGTGGCTAGCTTCAGCTGCCATGGCAGCGGCCGTAAGAAGATCTCTGACACAGCTTGGCTGTTTTGCTGCAAGACAAACAACTGCAAACCGACCCCTGCCAACTTCACCACTAACACAAACATACCTACCACAACTAACAACGCTACCACCATGAATACCACCACCATGAATATCACCATCATGAATATCACCACCATCACCAGCATCACTGCTAGTTCAAAAGCGCCCACTACTACTAGAATGACAACGATGACAGACCGATCCACTACTGGTGCCCAAAACATAACCAAGATTAAGCGTGCAGAGACGATGATGATGACAACCTCGAGCAGTTCCCAGCCCATCACCAACAGCTCTACTAGTCCGATGGATGAAGTTACGACCGGCGTTGCCACTACTCTTCAGGGCGATGTGGCCGCGCCCGTGCTGCTGCTGCTACTGATGTGTGTGAAAAGCTGCTGACTGACTGCGATTCTACTAGTTGACCGATTCGTTTGCTACTTTGAAATACATGCAACCAATAAAAGTGTTTTGTGGCTTGCTCATGCATTAAGGACAAGATAACACAACACAACTAATGTTCAGTGACTGGCATCACAAACAAACAGTATGTGAACTGTTCTCAACTACGTTCTTTGCCTCACTCTTTTCTCTTACTAGTCTAACGTGCTGTTTGTGTGTGCAATGTTGCGCGTGTGTTTGTTATTGCTGATGCTGTCTGTGCCCATCCGAGAGTTACTTGTGCTATGTCTGGTACCGAGCTCTGCACCAAGCCTGGTAGACACTGCAATGGTTTGTGTCTCTTGAGTTACAACCGATACACAGGACTACCTAAACCAAAACAACTCTCTCAGCCACAGCTGTTTACTCGACCACAACAACACTATCTACGGCAGTAGCGGTGGACTAGTTCGCTCTATTACTGCAGCTCCCAACTGTGCAACAAGCATCCCTTGCACTGCGCCCAATTTCGTAGGTAAGTTTGATGCAGTCGGAGACGGCAGAAAGGCAGAGGTAAGTTGAATAGCCGGGCGAGAATTCAGCCAGGCAGAATTAAAGTTGAAATGCCGGGCGTTTATAATCAGCCGCCGGCGAGTGCTGAGTTGTAGAAGATTGGCCAGGCAATAGCCGGGCAGATGGACGTAGAACGTCGTAGGTGTTGCCGGGCAATTAGCACGGCTGCTGTGTAAATAATACACGATGTTTATAGACACGCCTGCAATGATGCACGGCGAAGAAGAAAAGAATGGTCGGCTAGCGCTGCGAGGTCCTGCTTCAGTAGAGCGAGCGAGCTAGGCGACAACGCTCCCAGAGCCTATTCCAGTGCCGAAAGGGCCTCGACACAGGAAACCACGTCACGAAGACAGAAATACCGGCACGGTGCCGGGGTTGTGCTCGCGGGCAAAGTGTGAATAAACAGTCTTACGCCTGTTGTAGTGAGTCGGAGAGCTAACACGGTGTTTCCAGTAGCATTTACTAACACGGAGTAGCTTCAGACAAGTAACTACGGAGCGGCAGCTGAGCACACAACAACAAGAAAGTGAGCGATATCACGTCTTGCGTCGGAAAAAGAAGATGGCTGCGCCCACGCCGAATCGGTGACTCATTGTCTGCAACAGCCTCCTGGCGCGATAAGACGGCAGCCTGATTAGCATACCATAACCTAACAGAAATGACGCTACCGCTCCAGACATACACGTTGATAATAATAAGAGACACAAGTAGCACTAGTAGCCGAAAGAAGATGGAATCTGTGCAGTGCCCCCTTTTTGGAGTGAGACTCCGACGAACTTAGGGCGGCACGTCTGCCATTCGGTCCCCAACCTGACCCGAGTACGGAAAGTGGGGTTCCCACACGACAAGGTTGTGCATGGCAGTGGAGGTGTTGATTTCTACCTGATCACACTGCTCTCGGTTAGATAGGTTGTTCTCCGCTTCGTCATAAGTTGAGCGCATTGATGGTCCCTGCAGCAAGAGCACGGTGGATGATGAACCAGAACAAGGGTGACAGCTTCTCTCCGTCCGGAACGAAATCCCCGTGACCGTCGACAGCCTCTTCAGGGTCATGGAGTGGTCCCAGATTCTGGTAGCGCAGACGGTTTGACGCCGAAGCAATCAGACAGTCGCGAGATCGAATGTCCAGATCGTCCCACAGCAAGGTGTCAGCGCAATTCATGTCGACCCACACGTGAAATTGTCGACGCGCTCTTTCGTAGACCGCGCCCCAATACGCTTGAACTTCCGGTGTCACTGAAGTGCTGGCAATTCGACCGTTGAAGAGTCGGTCGTGAATTCTGGTGCCCGGAGGCGATGGCTCGACTACCAAGTATTGATCCGGGTCAATCAATGCCCGAATAAGTTTTCCTTTGTTGTCGGTGAGCGGCTCCGGTCGGTTGAGAGTGGCGTATCTGGTAGGTACGTAGAATGTCTCGTAGCGCTCTCAAGAACTCATCTACTGACTCGACGATCATGTTAAGTGCCGTCTGACGGTTGTTATTGATAGCTTTCTGCACCCACTCGTGTTCGACCAGTGCGCGGATGGTGTCCACGCCGAATCGGTTATCCATAGCTTAGCAAGGTGCAAGAATTCCACGTCTCGATTAGCCACAACCAACATGGACATGGCTTGTATGAAAGAAACGAATCGGCGAATGCAGTTGCTCGACCCGGTTGTCGGCAACGGCAACGACCAGGGCACAAGCAGGATCGGTAGCGGATAGATGCCCTGGAAGTAAACTGACTCAGGAAAAGCGCGGCACAGCCACACTTTAGCACGATCCAAAAACGATCCGACTTCCGTAGGCAGTAACTGACACAGCAGCTGCCAAAGCATGATTGCCCGGGGGCCAGCACTTGCCTCTTGCTCGGCAAAACGGTCCCAATTGACTGCCACTAATCCGGGCGACAGTACAGTCTGGTCACCCAGTGTAGATGTTGACACCAAATGCGTGAGGCACATAGCCGAAATCTTGTCATGGCAGAAGAATACCAGCAACGCATTAGTTAGCCCGCACTGGTTGTACGGACAGAGCGCAACTGGCAACGCATTGGTGTTTGCGAATTCGTCTGCCAGTGGGTCAATATCCGGCAACATAGTGTCCACGATCTGTAGTACGTGCGGCACTCCTGTCCACAGTTTGAGCAGCACTTTGAGCGGGTACGGCCACAGAAAGTCGTACCACTGCAACGCGCTTAGAAACAGGTTTGGTCCTGGGATCTTTTGTAACACGTGCCCGTCAACTCATCGCCGGCAGCATTACGAACAAGCAGCCCGTTTTGCGTCACTTCTACCATGTTATACGGGCGTATTTGTAGCTAGATCCGAAAATGCACCGGTTTTACCGGCGGCAGGTAGTCAAAATTCACCCGTGGCGCATCTAGGGGAACATTGATGCATCCCACCAACTAATTGACGTCCATAGCCGGTGGTATATACTGCACAGGAATTTGCGGCGTAGGTGGTGGCGGTATTTGCGGTGGCAAAACTTCCGCCTCAGCAACATAAACGGCCTTCACACAGATACGGCTGAGCTTGTTTGTCTTGTCTGCTTGTTGAATTGTACCAACCAATTGTACACACCATCTGCAGCAGCCATTCCCGCGTCATTGTACGCTTTGGTGAGTTTTGTGTGTTTTTCGTACAACTCTTGGTACTTATCTAGCCGTCTTTTGTACACGTGGTACTCCGTGGCTGGCATTTGCTCTACAACTGGTGGCTTTTTGGGTGGTACCGGTTCTCTGTCCGGTTGGCGCGGCACCGCTTCTAGTAGACGTTGAATTTGCGGGTCACACAGTAACTGGGACGGTTCCCCGCTGATGCGACCAGCACCTTCACAATCCAGGAACACAATCGGGGTACCAGTAGCTAACGCCCCGATACGTAGAGATTCAGCAAAAACCAAATCCAGCTCCGCCTCGTTAGTAGGATCGGCGGTATAGCTGTACTGCGGCAACCTTCCGAAGAGAGTGTGGGTCATCAGTACCCACTGCGCTTTGAACTGTGCTGTTGTCATTGTGGGCAACCGGTGGTGATTGGCCTCTCTGTTGAACACGTACGACTTGTGCAATAAATTACACAATTCACCACTCTCTTGCGGATCATGGCGTATCCAGTCATGGGCATCCCAAAACTGCGCTTCTTGGCGAACATTTGACGGCAGAATACCCTGAGTCGTAAGTGTCGGCAGACTACCAACTAATTCTGCTGCTGTAGTGTTGAATACGCCCATTTGTTTGGCGGATTCATTCGAGCCGTAGTCAGACATCTAGAGTACGTACGCAGGTGGACATCGTAGAGTACATACGTACGTACGTACGCAGGTGGTACGTAGTTTGTGTCCCGCGGGTCAAAGTTGGCTGTACCGCAAGGATTAGCGGCTTCCTCCTGTAGTTGTTGGCGGGACACGTGTTGCATCAACTGGTCCAGTGTAAAATTTTCTCGGCCGGTGCCAGTTATGGAAGTCTAGCCGTGTTGAACGGCCAGTTCACGTCCCGCTCATCCAAAAAGTCTGGTGGCTGGCTGTACAAGTCGTCCGCACGGAGCGTCAGACGGTTAGATGGACGTACCACCCCGTTCACGATCACTGGGTCGTAGTGCGTTTCGGTTAACCAAGGTAACCGAACAGTGCTTCTTCCAGGTGGTAGATTTTTGGGATTGATTTCTTCCTCCACCGGTGGATAGGCCGAGTGTATCAAGCACTTCTCGGCCACGTCCTCAATCTCTGCGATTAGTCACAACACAACAAACAATGAGTCTCGTACTGGCCGATACACGACACAGCATACTAAATTAGAAGCATAGCCAGGAAAACACACAACCCAAAAGAAACAATAATAGGACAGGGTGCAAGCAATACCAACACAGAACCCAAGCAGGATTAGCGCTATACTAAAAAAGCAAATAATAGGGTGAAAAAAACAACAAAACAAAGCTTTCTACACTATGTACAAGACAAAATCGGCGGCAATTCAGAGTCAGCCTTGGCCACGGCGAACGGCGCATTTACAGCATCCATTGATTTGCGCCATCAGGTCCTGCGGCATGTTTGGCCAGTAATAATACCGGCTCATTCGCTTGTAGGTTTTGTTGTACCCGAAATGACCGGATGTCGCTGATCTGTAGTGGTCGTACAGTAGTGGGGGGCGCAGCGCGGGAGGTACGTACAGACACAGCCGCGGCAACCCTTCCTGATTGGCGGTGTCAGAGTGCACGTACCACAACGATTTCCCAACAACCACAATGATGTTTCGGTCAGCTTTCACGCAGTGAGCATCATTTTCGGGCAGTTCCTGTTGCAGCTTGTAGTTGGTCATTGCCTTGCACTCGGTCGGCAATTTGTTCGGAACAAGCAGTGGCGTTTGGGAGCAATCGGAAAACAAAGACGGCAACTTTTCCGATTTTTCCGGCAATTTTTCTTTCACTGCCCCCTTTTTAGCTGGCTGGTCCTCCAGACAGACAGCTTCTTTGTCGGCCGGGAGCGGTTGGTACAACAGCTTCTTGTGGGACACTCCGGCCTTTAGACTGACGTCAGAAATGTGTGTGGTTTCGGTTGTGACTAAATCAGCAACCGAATGCGCGGTCATTCCCGTAGACATCGTAGGTTTTGGCGGCTTAAAGTAGTCAGCAGCCAACGGATCCATTGATTTTTCGGTAACACAACCGACAGTAGTAGTGACCGAATTTGGCGGCAATGTAATAGACAGGTTAGCCACCAACATGACGTCCTGCTTCTCGCAAACTGCATGATCGATAGGTAGCAGTTTGTTGTTGATTAACGGGAAACTGGCCGGTGCCTCATCTAATGTCTCTGCTGGTTTTGGCAACACATTGTTATGTAGTGGCAGAATGGAATCTGCCTCCTGCTCCGAATCACGTTGACGTGGCGGTAAACTGATCTGGACCGCCCGATCTGTAGGGGTTACCAGTTCGACTGGCTTGGTTTGACCGTCGATACGAGACAAGCATCTGTCACGTAACTCTTGCAAACGGGCCGCACTGAGTCGAACAGGCAGGTTTTGAATGTAGTCCTTTGCTGGTCGACCGATCTGATACAGACAGTCTGCATGATCCCACAACGCTTCTGTCTGGTCGGCCGCTATCGGAGCAGCGGCACGCACAACAGTCACGTCCTCTTCTGTTGGTCTGGCGGTTCGATTAAAGACCGCTGCATCCTCCTCTGTAGAAACCACTGCATCCACGTTTGTAGGTCTGGCGGTTCGATTAGAAACCGCTACATTCTCATCTGTAGGTCTGGCGGTTCGATTAAGAACCGCTTCTTCCACATCCGACCGCTGCAACACTTTTACACTTCCTGCGGGTGCCCCGTCATAAACAGTTGGAAAAGATTTTTGCACTGATTCGCTGTCCGGAAACAGATGTAACTTTTGTGTCATTTTGGCAGTTTGCTTACGTTTTACTGCCTCCGTTGCTTTTTCTAGCACCTCCTCTTGTTGTCTGAACTGTTCTTCATAATCCATTGACAGCTGGGCCAATTCATCGACCCAGTCCTGCACTGTGTTGTACCGGAGCTCTAGACCGACTAGTTCTGATTCCAACTCCGAAAACCAAATGGTGACTGTAGCCAACACCTGCTGCCACTGCGGCAATGTTCGTGTGCAGTCAATCAACGCATCTGCACGAGTGGGACCCACATCTGATAACGGAGCTCTAGGTTGAGGTGGCGGCCGTCTCGGAAGGGGCAACCGATCCGCCACTTGACACTCAAGTCGGTAAACCTCATCAGTGTACCAACTGACTCGGTCCGACAGCTGTTTAATACTGATCACCGTTTTATTCCATTGCAAACGGCGGTCACTCAATTGTTGTTCCAATAGCAACATTTGTTGAGAGGTCGGCGCGTCCGACCGCTCTTTTGACCGGGAAACGGTTCGTCTGTAGAATTGGCGGTGCGTTTGAGGCACCGTCTCATAATTGTTCTCCTCATCGGATGCTTCGTTTTGTGGAGAGACAGCGATTTCCGGCTCAGTCGCAATGGCCGGTTTCTGTGCCAACAAAGCAGTCAGAATTTGTTGCTGTCCGACTGACACTTGGTCTTCCATTTGTTGAATAGCCGCGCCCAGATTTTTGTTAACATGAGCGGCCACTGGATGAATTAACGTTGTTTCTTGATTGGCGATCAGAACGGCCTGTCGCTGGGCTGCCGACAGACTCTCAGCGGTAGTAGTCGAATGGCGCTTCTGCGCACACGTCTTTTCGCCGACCCCGTCGGCCACCTCTTCACTGTTTACGCTTTTAAATTGTTCCTCTGATGTTTCCTCCGTTCCGACAACGTCATCGTTAGGAAAGCTGGTGTGGGTTGAGTCATCACCAATAGCGAGCGGCTCTGTAGACACGGAAGAGGCCCGATTTTGAGACTGTTTCTGTCGTCTCTTTTCTTTGCGGCTGAGAGGACTTGAGGGCATTTGTTGCTCACCTCTTTTTCCTTCGTCAACGGCATTTTCTTTAGAGAGCAGAAAGTCTTCGTTTTCTGGCGCCTGTTCGGTAGTCTGTTGAGAGAACAAACTGCTTTTTGGTTGATGCTGGCCACTTTTGCTCTTCCTGTAGCGATTCGGCATCTCGGTTCGGAACCTCCAATTGCACTGCGCCCAATTTCGTAGGTAAGTTTGATGCAGTCGGAGACGGCAGAAAGGCAGAGGTAAGTTGAATAGCCGGGCGAGAATTCAGCCAGGCAGAATTAAAGTTGAAATGCCGGGCGTTTATAATCAGCCGCCGGCGAGTGCTGAGTTGTAGAAGATTGGCCAGGCAATAGCCGGGCAGATGGACGTAGAACGTCGTAGGTGTTGCCGGGCAATTAGCACGGCTGCTGTGTAAATAATACACGATGTTTATAGACACGCCTGCAATGATGCACGGCGAAGAAGAAAAGAATGGTCGGCTAGCGCTGCGAGGTCCTGCTTCAGTAGAGCGAGCGAGCTAGGCGACAACGCTCCCAGAGCCTATTCCAGTGCCGAAAGGGCCTCGACACAGGAAACCACGTCACGAAGACAGAAATACCGGCACGGTGCCGGGGTTGTGCTCGCGGGCAAAGTGTGAATAAACAGTCTTACGCCTGTTGTAGTGAGTCGGAGAGCTAACACGGTGTTTCCAGTAGCATTTACTAACACGGAGTAGCTTCAGACAAGTAACTACGGAGCGGCAGCTGAGCACACAACAACAAGAAAGTGAGCGATATCACGTCTTGCGTCGGAAAAAGAAGATGGCTGCGCCCACGCCGAATCGGTGACTCATTGTCTGCAACAGCCTCCTGGCGCGATAAGACGGCAGCCTGATTAGCATACCATAACCTAACAGAAATGACGCTACCGCTCCAGACATACACGTTGATAATAATAAGAGACACAAGTAGCACTAGTAGCCGAAAGAAGATGGAATCTGTGCACCCTCAATACCAACAACAACCACCAACCACAAGTACACCTCCACCACCACTAATACGTCCTCAACAACCCTCACGCAAGCCATCAACATCACTGAAGAACCTCGGTTGACCACCCACCCGACAGCCAAGGAGGACAACTGGAGTATCTTTGGAGCGACCGAAACGAACGTGTCGTCTGGCAGAACCACAAGCACTCTGTGTGCGGCCTCAGTGCTGATGGCTCTGGCCTGTCTCAAAACCAACTACTGATTCTCTGATCATTTGTCTCGCTTTCTCTGACCGTTTTTACTCTGTCAATACAAATGGTTTTCGTTCACTGTCTTTAGTGCACTGATAGACACAACACATTCCAACAGAGCACGAACCCAAAACTCAAAGCGCGGGTACCCAACCGTTAGTAAGAGCAATGTGTGAAGTCAATCGAAATTTTCGGCCTGGCCCGCTTTCTGTGTTGAAAATATCATCTACATACAATAATGTCAAGTTTGTGAGCAATCTTTGAGTTCTCCGGGATATTCATAGAACAATCGGTTTTTATCTAAGCAGCTTTTTTAGGGAAAACAGAGAAAACCAGTCCGAAAATTCGTCAATTACCAAAAACAATGAACTGTACGTCTGACCGACATGGCTCGAGCATATCTATACGCAAGCAAGACAGGCCAGAATTCTTGCAGGAAAGCGATATAGAGTGGATACAAAAAAGATAGTTGTCATTAATCAAAATTTTCGTCATCGCCTGCCCAGTTTAAAATATGACATGGCCGTTCTGAAATCTGCCTTCTTACATGGCGTCTGTTGTTCTAAGCAGCAGACAATCTAAGAAAAGCGGCTGTTGATCTACAGCCAACCTTCATCTCACGACAATCAAAATTGATTTACTTGGCTCTGCCGACCCCCAAGCGAGGCCAGAACAGATTTACAGCTGCTAAGTGGAGAATGCGTTTTTAGACGGATGCCTTCTTGTTCTAAATGGTCGTAAATAGGGAGCTCGAATGAAGATAATTCCGTGTCAATATGAATGGCTCTCCAACTCGCAACCACCTGGCGTCGGCTCATTGGGCCCAACATACTTTCATACCAGTTTAAATCTAGGCCGGCGCTCTACCTTTCTGACGAATGGTTAGGTGTGGAGGGTTCACGGCCGACCCGAAGCGCCATTTATTAGATCAAATTGTTCCTGCCCGGCCGGCCGTCGTATCCTAGTTTCCTTCCAACCGCCGGATGGCGAGCAGAACCCGGAAAACGGCCGCTCCGGCCCTTCCCAAAATAGCAGTCGAAGAAAACGACGTTCCGAAACGGAAAATGACTCGGGAAGAAAAAGCAGAGTCTGTCGATACAGTGGCATCTCTGCTTCCGGCTTCTAGGAAGAGATCTCGCAAAACCTCCCGACCGAAATGGGACCGGAAATTGTCGGTGACGCATTTCACCACCATGGATATCGCTAGCTCCAAGTACTCGCTGGAAGAAGATATACCAGAAGAATGGCTGAAGGTGCAGGAAACTTTGGAGGTGAGGAGGAGTCAGTATTTATAGTTAGCAACAGAAATGCCAAACAACAAGCAGCCGGCTGTCAAATTTGGCCCAGCGTCAAATGATGGCTAAAGCTGCTATTTTGAACAGCTCTAAACGCACTTATTATTACGTGCGATGAAAACAGGCTTTTGACTGTGGTACCAGCGAAAAAGGGGTTTCAGCGACCTTATAACAGGATTTAGAGGACTAAAAATAGAGCCAAAATCCTGTCTAAACTGCAAAACTGCGCTGTACCCTTTAAACGCTATTTCCGCTATCAGCCTATATTAGAGTTACTGAAATGCATTATATAGGCTTTTTAACCCAGTTTAAGGCTTCTCAGACCCTGTCAGGTATTCTGGAGGAACCCTAAAACCCAAATTGGGTCTAATACAGTTTAGTATACTGGGCGCATTAACAAGGGGGTGGACGAACCCAAAAAACTGAGGTTTGCCGTCCCGTAACAACGGTTGAGGTAAAATTGTTCGAAAATTCGACCTGGAGCAGGAGTATGGAGTAAAAAAAACCGTTTCCCCCAACTACAGTACATACGTATGTTTGCTTGCCGTACCGAATTGCATCTGTTTCTCAGGATTGTCGACATAACTTCGTGGCAGTTAGAGACCCGACACAAGTGGAAGAATGGAAGTATCTACGAGTGGACGAAGGCATGCAGTCATGGGAGAAACTTTTCGGCTCTCGAGGCTTTGAAGAGGGAGCTGTGAGCTATTAGCTTGGCTTGGCTGAACAGTCCATAACCTTCTAACAAGAAATAAAAACGTTGGATGCCGTTAGACGAACAGCCTTGTAACTTTTGCGCAGTTTGAGAATACATTGTAGATGCCACTACGAAATCTTGAAAATATTTTCCTCCTCCACTCCAGTATGAATAGTCTTAAAGGTGTCAATCTCACTAAAATCAGTGGTCTTTATCCTGAATTTCGTTGCTATGTAGCAATAAACAAAACAACTATCTTTAAGCAGATGGATGTTATTCTACTAAAGTTTGAAACCTGTTTTCGCCAGAAACAGCTCACCATTCTACGAACTCACTCTGCCAAGTAGTTTTCGTGTTGTTTAACCCATTCCACGCTTTCTGTTTTCACTGTCTGCCTGTAGGTAGGGAACGACCGGAACCGGATTTTTGGGTCCGATCGGAATCGGAATCGGAACTCAAGTACAGTTCCGAATCGGAATTTTTCGGAATCGGAACTTTTTTGAAAATCGGCTTAAAATTTTGGAATAACCTGTTTTTAGCAAAGAAACAGTGTTTACGCAACCATCCTTTACAATTCCATGGAAACATCAAGTACAAATCACCATGTCAAACGATAACAATGCATTAAAACCGCCAACCGTCAATAGGTAAAATTCAAAGCACGTAAATTATACTTTAAAAACAACAATTTTTCAACGTTTTCAGTAGAGTGCGAACTGGTATTGGGTAGTTAGTGTATTAGGGGTGTCTTCCAGGTATGGTATTGGGTTTTTATGCCCCAATTCCCAATACTAATTAGGACCTACTAAAATCGCTGTTGAACTGAAAAACGGACCTGAAAAAATCAAAAAGATTGACCGATGATTACAGTAGGTATACTGTAGAAAACCGTTTTTGTGTTAATAAACTAAAGGTTAAGAATGTCTTATACTGTCCGCTTTTCTAATTAGTACACCAGTAATTAGCGCAATTTCTCTGTTCTTATCTACGATAAACGTTTTTCACTGAAATGCAATTTTTGGCTCAGTTACGCAAGTATTAGGTATTGGAGTCTCAGGTATTGGGTATTGGGTCTTTCAGGTATTGTTCGCACTCTATTTTTCAGGCTTCAAGTGACTTCTGTCGCCTTCCAAAATGTGTTTTGCCACTTTAAACGTCCGTTCACTGGCTTTGATCAAAATCTTTGAGGCGTTTGAAGACTGCCGAGTTCTTCAGACTCAGGTGCTTCCACAACGGAGTAGTGCTAACTTTTATTTTTTACTTAGTGGGACTACAGTAGGTTATGGATTACTAAACTATGTAGATTGTCGATTGCACAGCAAAGAAGACACGCAATAGTACGCATAGAATTGATGTTTGATTTCCTAAAAATTTAGCCAAAGTTCCGAAAAATTCCGAGATCTCTGAGTTCGGAATCGGAATCGGAACTGCCAGTTCCGATCGGAATCGGAATCGGAATTCCGGTCGTTCCCTACCTGTAGGTAAGATGCATGTCTTTGTAGATTGGAGAAACCAGCAGGATTTGGGTGCCAGACGAGCAAGAGGGCTATATAGAAGCAGAGCTTGTGGAGAAGGGAGAAAAAACATCCACCGTCCGCATCAAAATGAAGGAGGTAAACCAACAAAAACTGGTCTAAAACAATGTGTGATTATAAAACCTAGCTTGAGAGTAGCCTTGTGCCTCCCATCCCAGTCTCAGAGAGTACGAATGAATTCTTGCAGTACACATTTGCAACAAACCTATTGGAAGACCCAAATCCGACAACGTTTGACGGTTGTGAGGACATGGCCATGTTGTCTTATCTGAACGAAGCCAGTGTGCTGCACAATTTGAGACACCGCTTCAAGCACAACCTCATCCATGTAAGTCTACTGTATGTCTGCAAGCGAATCCTTAGGCATAATTTTTTCAGACCTATTCTGGACTCTTCTGCATCACAATCAATCCGTGGCGTTGGCTGCCCATTTATTCTCACAAGATTGTGTTGCTCTACAAAGGTCAAGCGCTAAACACCATGCCCCCTCACATTTACGCCATCTCCGACAATGTCTACAACAACATGTTGGAAGGCCAGGAAGACCAATCGATTCTGATCACGTGAGCTGATCATTTCACTTATCATGACTTCAGGGATTCTCAAATAATCATTATCTAGCATTCGGTTAGGGATAACATGCATGTACGTATGTATTAGGGGGTGAAAAGTGAAGTTTGGCTATCTTTTTCGAATCAAAAATCGGTTTTATGGACAAAAAGTGAACCAATAAATACCCCACCGACGTAAGGTGTGTGAGACTAGAGAACAGGGCTGTTTGTTTTCCGAAAAAAACTCAAGCTGGTTTTTTTTCGGTTTTTTCCTGTTTTTTTTCGGTTTTTTTCCAAAAGTTATTTTCCGAGATGACAGAAAAAATTTTTAACAATCGCTTTTTATTGCAGAATTCGACGAAATAGCGTGAGTCTTAATACAAAATGCACTAATTTTATGTTTTAGAGTAGTAATTTGATTTTAAAACAACAAAAATACAATAATAAAAGTTGCCTGAAAATGGTACCAGTATTTTTTGCCGAAAACAGCGAAGTTATGCCAGGAAAATGCTTGTAAGGCTTCTATTAACGTAAATTCAAAGCATTTGAACCGAATTTAACCAGTTATTATGCCTATTTCCTTTAAAAACTTGCTTGAGTTTTTTCCACATTTTAGTTTTTTTCCGAGCCCTTGGGAAAAAAACCGCTTTTTTTCGAAAAAAAACGAAAAAACCGACCCAACAGCCCTGCTAGAGAACCAATGTACGTGCATACAGTAGGTCGGTCTACAAGTACACGTATGGCACAGAGACATGAAATAAAAGTATCACACCTACGTACATAAGCAAGCCGTAGCTGTCATGGTACCCAAATCTAAGTCATACTTCCGGCGAGGGGGTAGTAGGGGTAGCTAAGACAGACTGTCTCTGTCTGAGCTTTGTAGGTAGTAAGCTTTGTCATAAAATTTCCAGAGGAGAGAGTGGAGCGGGCAAGACGGAGAATACGAAGAAAATCATTCAGTACTTCACGGTGGTGGCTGCTTCCAAATTTCACTTCGGTGGTGTGACACTGGAAGAACAGATTTGCGAGTCTAACCCAGTGCTGGAAGCGTTCGGAAATGCCAAAAGTGCGCACAACGACAACTCTTCTAGATTTGTGAGTTATCCTTCCTTTCCATCCATATTCTCTTTTAGTGTAGCTGGCCAGTTCTAGGGCAAATTTATTCGCATCTGCTTTACGCCCAATGGCAAGGTGTGCAAAGCGTTCATCGAATCATGTACGCTAAATTTATTTGTAGTAATGTGAAAACGTGAGCAACAAACTGCTTGCAGATTTGCTGGAAAAATCGCGCATTGTCTCGCAGGCCCCTAATGAACGCAGCTATCACATTTTCTATCAGCTTCTATCAAACGCTACACCAACTGCGCTGAAAGGTAAGTTTTTTACTGTTCAACTCGGGCACTGACTCGTCATACAAAGTCCTGTAGAGTTTCTGGTTTTGAATGACTTTTGGACAGCCTATAATCTGCCAAACAATCGTAAATCGGAAATTTTCTGCCATTCTGAATCAGGACGAATACAGCATCCGTTTTACGTAACCGCTTTTTAATAAACCCAGTGGAAGACGCGAGATGGCTCTTTTCCCCACCCGGAAACAGTTCATAAACGAATGCAGTTTTTATTAATCAAATTCTAGACTGTTATGTGCATTTTTTGCTCGGTCTTCTGGGTACATGAACTTGAAAGTTTAAACTTGAATCCCAAAATTACTATGCGCATGGTGCTTTGAAAGCTCAACATGTTTATTTACATACTGGGGAAAGGGTCTTAATAAAAAATAAGCAATAACAAAGCGCTGATTACACGCATTAATAAAGGTGGTATCAGTTTAACTTCAGGGCAGCTTTTAGACGAATTTGGCAAATTATATGTACGCTGTGCTGAATCGCTAAACTTTTTCGACCGTACTGTAAAATAAAATGGAACAGCCAGCCGCATTTTTTTGGTTCGCTGAAGCTATTCTAAGTGTGGATTCGACGGTTTCCGTCACCTGCTATCCGCTGAAATTTCTCCAGAATAATAGTGCACAGCAATTTTGAAAATCATCAAAGTGCGTACGCCTGTATTATTCAAAGGGAAAGTAAAAAAACTTGTTTCAGAGTTGCTGCATTTGCATTTGGGAGCAGCAGAATACCGGTACCTGGCGCAAGGCATGCCTGGAATCGAAGGCGTTGACGATGCGATCGAGATGGAACACACTGAAGTACATAATAGCACTCTTCTATTCAAATGGCTATGTGAACGAACAGCAACTGACTGAGTTTCATTTAGCGCGCCTTGTTTGTGCTCAACTTCTCCAATGAAGAACGGCTGAACATGTATCGAATGGCAGCTGCTGTCTTGGTGATGGGAGAGATGCGGTTCAGAAACAAAAGCAGGAACGATGAACAGGCAGCTCTCGAAAGTCTCACAGGTAGCTAAGCAGGTCTAGGGGTGGTTTCCTTTGGATGATGACCGGCGAACCTGATTGGTAAGGCAGACAGTCCAAACGAACCAAGCTTTCAGAACCGGAATGGGTGTGCGATTTGCTGGGACTGAATCCCCAAAAGTTCACCAGTGACTTACTGGAGCCGACTGTGGTTGTGCGTGGTGAAGTTGTGAAGCAAGGAAAAACGGTTCCACAGGTCCAAAGCCAGCTTGCTAAATACATGCACATGCATGTGAAGTATGTTCAGGTCAACTTCGCAGTGGCAGCTCTGGGCAAGGCAGTTTACGAGAAAATGTTCCTGTGGCTTGTTAAGCGCACCAACATCGCGCTGTCCGGGCAGCAATCCTCTAGGGGTGCCGTTTGGCACTTTATTGGAATTCTGGACATTGCTGGATTCGAGATTTTCACTGTATTCGTCGTTCTACGCATTTGTGGACAAGGTGCATGACAGACAGCTGTTGCAGATCAACAGTTTCGAGCAACTCTGCATTAACTACACCAACGAGAAGCTGCAATTCTTTTTCAATCACCAGATGTTCGTGCGCGAACAAGACGAATACAGGTTGGAAGGACTCAAGTGGGAACTGATCGATTTTGCTCTTGACCTCAAGCCCACCATTGACTTGATCGAAATGGTATGTATTGAAGAGAATTGTATTGGGAGACCAGTAACACGGCACCAGATGAAAGGGTTCATGGGTCGGATCACTAGTGAAACACAACAAACTCACACAACACAATCACTCAAAGGCGACTACACAACAAGAATACACTCAAATACTCACACAAAACAATCAAACTCTTCAGTATGTAATATTTTCGATGGTCTGTCATTTTGGCTACCAGTTTACCAAAACAGCAAATGAAAATTTCTCCTTTACATTACATTTGCTTTTGTTGTTACAGTATGTCTGTTGATTCTGTCTTTTGTTTGTTGGCGGCTGTGTGTTCTAAGACGCCTCAGCCCCACCCTCACACCGATCTCTAGCAGTAGAGTGACAAAGCTGGCTTTTGGTCAAGTTTGAATGCTTTTTCTTCACTGCAAACCAAACGTAACAGGCTCAAAGTGCACTGAAAGAATGAGATACAGTTAAAGATGCTTTATGTAAGTTGGACAGGCTTCAGAAAATGGGCATCTTATCCATGCTGGAGGAGGAATGCATCATGCCTAAAGGAAGTGACCAAACATTTCTTAGTAAACTGATGGACCAACATTTGAACAAGTCCCAAACATTTGGTCGTCCGAAAGGAGGAGCCAAAATCGACGCACACTTCTCTGTTGGCCATTACGCTGGCATCGTATGTACTCTTTGGCTGCATGAACGTTGATGGATCTTCTGTGCATGGTTGGTAGCATATTGGCTTCTGTTCAGGTTAACTACAATGTAGAAGGTTGGCTGGACAAAAACAAAGACCCTCTGAATGCGAGTGTTGTGACCTTGTTCAAAAACTCAGCGAATCCGATGATGAATGAAGTGTGGAACTACTTCGGCACCACCGGTGTAGCACAGGATGAGGCCGAATCAAAGGCCATCCCAGGAGTACCACAGGCACCAGGGCAACGCACCACCAAAACTCAAACCAAAGGAAGACGAGGCTCACTGTCATTTCTGACAGTTTCCAGCATTTTCAAGGTAAAGGAGTATAGCTAAAGGACCATTTGTTCGGTGGAATTGAAGTTACATTTTAGGAGCAGTTGCTGAACTTGATAGCTGTTCTAAATGCTACTCACCCTCACTTCGTGCGCTGTGTTGTACCTAACTATGAGCGCAAACCAGGTAAATTGTGCAGCCCACTATACAGCTAACTAGTGATGCAATCGGGAGCGGAATACCGGGATTCGGGAAAACCGGGAAATGAGAATACCGGGAAAAACCGGGAAATACCGGGAAATCGATCAAAACTTATGCAGCATGATAAAACATAAATGTTTTCAACATCCGGCTTAGCTATTGATACCATTTCTAGTCGGTCTTCTCAAGAATTTTCTCTCTACTATAGTAAACTGGCTAAACTACAGTAAACTGTGAGATCAGATTTATGTTGAATGATTTGTTGGTTTGGCAGGCACCAGGAAGCTCGATATCAATTGGACCAAAAGAGTTTTGTAAGAATAGCCAATCAATGAATGGCTTTATAAGATTGGAAACTTAGAAACATAAAGTTTACGGCCTGTACCAATATAAAAAACATACCACCATTAGTAAATAATGAGGGAAATCAAATTACTGATGATAAAGAAAAAGTGGAAATCTTCAATAATTATTTTTCCTCGGTATTTACAAAAGATGATGGTATGCTACCTACTTTTCGAAGAAACGCAATTGGGATAATTGAACATATACCATTAAGTGAGCAGGAAGTATTCAAGGAGTTACGTAGGCTACCAAATAAACTGTCAAGAACACCCGACTGCTTACCTGCATATTTTTTACGCCGTGTTGCCTCTGGAATTGCTCATCCAATATACTTATTGTTTAAGAAATCTTTGGAAAGCAGTGAATTACCGGATGATTGGAAAACTGCTTTGGTATGTCCAATATTTAAGAAAGGGTTAAATTCTCAACCTTCTAACTACCGACCCGTTTCGTTGACATCATACGTTTGCAAAGTTTTAGAGAGACTAGTGCGGAAGGCCCTATTAGGCTTTTTCTCAAACACTTTATCTGGGGCTCAACATGGGTTTAGGTCTAATAGGTCCACGGTTTCGCAAATGCTCGAGTGTTTAAATGACTGGATAAATTCTTTGGATAAACGTTATGATGTCGATGTCATTTATTTAGATTTTGCTAAAGCGTTTGACTCGGTTTCACATCAAAAATTATTGTTTAAACTGGAACAATATGGGGTAGCTGGGAACCTTTTACAATGGATTAAATCCTTTTTAACAGGGAGGACTCAAAAAGTTTATGTAAATGCCACAGTGTCAAACTCTGTACCAGTCATTAGCTCCGTCCCACAGGGTACTGTCCTTGGTCCAATTCTTTTTCTAATTTATATCGACGATATCATAGATAATGTTCTTGGCTGTAAAGTGAAATTATTTGCAGATGATGTTAAGCTATACAAAACACTGGTAAACCCTGAAACTGATCCTGGTATACTGCAACAAGACTTGGAAAGAGTATTTGAGTGGTCTAGAAAGTGGCAGCTAAGTTTATCGGAACCTAAATGCCAGGTTCTTCACATCTCAAACAGGCAACATAAAAATGATTTCGAGTATTCTATAAACAACATTAATCTACAATCACTTCAAGTGATTAAAGATTTAGGGTATTACGTGCCAAAAAATCTGAAATTCTCTGAACATTGTCAGCGGATATCGGCAAAAGCTATGAAAATATCAGCTTTAATCTTTAGAGTGTTTCATACACGACAAAGCGATATCTTACTGAGGGCCTATAAAACTTATGTTCGTCCAATAGTGGAATCAGGATCACCTATTTGGAATCCATGTCTATGTAAAGATATTGACGCCATTGAAAGGGTACAAAGATATTTTACAAGGAGATTATTTTATAGATGTGGCTGGTCAGAGAGGCCATATTTAGAACGTATTACAACACTGAAACTTGAAACGTTAGAAAAACGAAGGGTAAAAACAGATTTAATACTATGTTATAAAATAAAAAATAGACTAATTGATTTAAACCATAGCGATTTCTTTGAGTTAAATCAGCGAAAATCGCGCGGACATTCACAGATCATGAAAGTCCAGAGTAGTCGTATCAATGTAAAAAAGCATTTCTTTGCAAATAGAGTAGTGAACCATTGGAATTTGTTAACGGAAGAGCAGGTGGCTGCTCGTTCGGTGGGTGTATTTAAGGATAAACTAACAATTAGTAATCGAGGATTGCGGTTTGCGTAAGTGCACTGCCAGCAAACCGCTTTGCACTGGAGCCTCTGACTTTGTCCTGGTCGCCAATTTTGAACATTCTTCTTACTAACAAGTTCGTGTGCAATAAACTTTACTAAGAAAATTATTTGGAACAAAAGGAAAAGCTGCCAAACATGGCTGTTCGCTTAAATTGAGCAAGTAGCAGTCATTTGAAAACTTATTCTTTAAGTTTTGCGTGCCGCTGGTACTGGTAAAAAACGTTGGTTATACAGCAGATGTCACTGAAATACATAGTATCTGCAAAAAACTGTCAATACTGCTGTAAAATATATTTAGCGGTATTCGCGGTATTTCCCGGTAATAGAGATTGTGAACCGGGATTAGAAACCGGGAGTGAAAATACCGGGAATTCCCGGTTCTTCGGGAAATACCGGGATCCCGGTTGCATCACTACAGCTAACATATACCTGTATGTACAACAATGTAGGTTCGATGAATGGTCCTCTTGTAATGAACCAGCTGAGGTGCAATGGAGTACTGGAAGGGCTGCGAATCGTGGCTAGGGGCTTTCCGAACCGTCTGCGCTATGAGGACTTCAGAAATCGGTTCAGGATTCTCTGTGCAGAGAAGGCCGACTGGCAAGAGGAATCCAGAAGTGCCACTGTGCTCATCTGCGATGAAGTGCACTTGAAAATCGAGAGAGACTATGACCTGGGTCAGACTAAGGTACTAGCCCAACAGCGATAAATGCAAGCCAATTGAATGTACCGACACGGTCATACATGTGCATGGGGGGTGCCCAGGGGGGGACAGGGGGGACGAAAATGAAAATCTACCAAACGTTGCTAGAGGCTGCTAGAAAGCCTCCAGATGCGTTTCTAAGCTACAGAAATCAATTTTGGCAACTACGCAACTACGCACCCGTCCTCCAGGCAACTATGCACCAAACCCGAAATTTTTTAAAATTTTCCTGGAAAATTTCGATTTTTTGGCAATGGTTCTATCAGAAAACTGGTTTTTTTGGCAATTTTTTGTCGAAAATTTGATTTTACCGCAAATTTTTGAATTTTAACCCAAAATTTAGTATTTTTAAACAAAATTTTGGACAAAAGTTCATATTTCCCGCCAAAATTTGAATTTCCCACCGAAAATTTGCACCTATATCCAAGCAACTACGCACGGAGACCTGGCCGTCCCTCCCTGAGCCGCCGACCGTGCACATGTATGGACACGGTTGTGTCATGCATAACCTATTTGAAACTAGATTGTCTCTTTGCAATATAACCATTGCAGATTTTTTTCCGTGTGGGTGTGTTGGGTCGTCTTGAGCTGATGCGAACAGCCAAAATGAATCAAGTGATCACCAATCTGCAAGCGCAAATCCGAGCTTACAATGTTGTTTACAAGTGGAAGTTGTTGGAGCTGACAGAGTAACTTGGAGTTTGTGAGTCTTTTGCTCAGAGCTTTTGATTACAGAGAGTTCACAACAAGAATTCAGCGAGCAGTGCGTTGGTGGATCAGACTGAGAGAATGGCCCTGGTATCAGCTCTTGGTTGCGGTACTTTCCTGATTCGATGTGCCTTCACTGTCATCTTTCTCTGTGATTTAGACAAGAAACGCTGTCCGAGCTTCCCTTTCACTGTTGCAACGGAAAGTGGAGTCAATGGAGAAAGAGAGGGACGATCTTAAAAGGGTCTGTTTGTATTCAATCAAAGAAACTGTCAATTCAATCGTTCGATTCAATTGCAGCAGCTGCGCGAAGCATTGAAGGAGCAGGAGAGATTGCGTGCGGAAAACAGTGCCAGAGACGACAACAAACTGGAAGAACTGCAACGACAATTGGAGGAAGAAAGGAAAAGACGCCAAAAAGCGGAGGCCCACAACGCAGAACTGAAGCAGGAAGTGAATCAGGTTCAAAGTCAGCTGCAAGAACAGGTGCAAGAGACAAAGAAAAAAGATGAAGAGATCGATCAGCTCAAAGACAAATTAGCCAAGCTGCAAAAGCAGCTGGAAGACGCAACCAGAAAACCGGACACGAGAGACAGAAACTGTCTTACAGATGATGTGATTATCTTCAAGGATATCGATGAACTGATGGACCTTGATCGCCTCAGGGAGCTCGGAGTCTTGGATCAATTGTTGAACACACTGGGAGATGCGTTGTTGGGCAAGGATGCCAGCGGCAAAGGGTTTACCAACCGGAAAGGAAAACTGTTTGGCAAGACACTCAAAGGAAAAGGCGGTAACCTGGCTGACCTGCTTTCTGACCGCTTTGAGGAAGAAGAAAGACTGAGAGCCGAGGAGGAAGAACGCAGGAGGAGAGAAGCTGAAGAAGCAGCCAAAAAGCCACTGACTGATGAGGAAAAGCGCAAGTTACTCGAAAAATTCAATGACGCCTCAAATCTAGATCAAATGTCAAAACAGGAACTCATACAGTTAGCTGCTGGACTGCAGGAAACAATGAAGAAAAGAGAAGTCCAGCGTCTACTTTACTTCTTCTCCATCCGTAACTCTAAAAATTTATTTCTTTTTAGCAAACAATAAAAGACCTGGAGAATATGTTGGCAGAGCAGAAGCGCAGAGATGACGAAAAAGAACGTATGATGGAGAAAATGAAAAACAGTCTCAAGGATTTGGCGGACAAATTGCGCAGAATGGAAGAAAGGTTGGCAGCTGAGGTGAGGAGGAAGGTGCCTAAGGCAAAATATACAGCAGCGTTTCAGGCAGAGGCCAATCGCAAGCGTGAACTTGAGCTATCCAAGCTTCACCGAGAGTTAGAAGAAGTGGCAAAATCTAAGTCAATTCAAGAGCACCAGATGTCTTCATTAGTTGATCAGCTACAGAAACAGTTGGAGGAAATGCAAAAGATGATTCGATCGTATGTTCTCTCAATTTTTCTCTACATGACTCTGTATTTTTAGCAAAAATGAACAGATCAAGGAAACACAAGACACCTATGACAAATTGATGGCCTTGATTAAGGAGTTGCAGGTATTTTGTATTTTGATCACATACTGGAATTCCAGACCAGACCGACAGCAGAAAAATATTTAGAGACGAATAGACTGGCTGGAAAAGACTTTGATGGAGGAAAAATTGGCCAGGAAAACTTTCGAGAGACTGCTGCAAGATCTTAGAGACGATCATGAACAGCTGCAAAGTCAACTGACACGCCTCAATCGCAAGTTGGAGGCCCAAGTTCGGACTAACTCATCAAACTCTCTGAAAAAATAGTTACTACTACTTGCAGATCCGTGAGCTTGAAGCTAAAGACAGTGAGATTGCAAAACTGAATGAAAAGCTTGAAAAGGCTACTTTGCTAAGCGATGAAGCAATCAAAGATCTGAATGAGCGACACAGAGCGCTGATTGATAAACTGCAAGAACGCATTGAACAGCTGCACAAGCGGGCACTCAGGTAAATCTCCTGGAAATGGCTTCTGCTTGAAGCATAAATGATTAGGTTGTTTGAAGGCTTGAGAGCGAAAACCAACAGATGAAGGCACAAATTTACAATGAGATTTTCGAACCGATGGAAATCCGACGGGTAAGTCGGTCCAGTTCGACAACCCTGGCCAAAATCGCAGAAAGAGGCTCACGAACTTCAAGCGGCGATTCTTCTCCTACGCGCAGAACAATCACTCGACAAGTTTCTAGTACTGTGGATGTTATTGGTAAAAGTAGATTACTGTGTGTGAACTGCTGCAGTCAATCAGTTCATTTCAGCTCGGCAGATTGAAGATTTGGAGCGGGAGAAGCAAGAGCTTTTGCATGACAAGCGAGTAATGCGTCAAGAAATCGATCGTTTTGTGAAGAACTCTGAGCAGGACATACAAGTAAATTGACTGGATCAGTGACCCGACCTAGTGTTGTTTGACTGAACGGCTCACAGAAAAAAAAGAAAAGCTCTAGTATCTTTGAACACGTTTAGGAACGCGACAAGTTGAAGAAACAATTAAGAGAAGCTGATGTGAACATAAAACGACTGACCAAACGACTCACTACAGAAACCGAGGAAAAGCAACGACTCGGCAAAGAAATGCGCCAGCTTCGCTCTGAGTTCTCTCAGCATGAACAAAGGACAGAAAAATTCTTGCTGGACAGGAATGCTGAAGTTGAAGGAGAAAGGTGTGTTGTTTTGACTACATTTTCCACTCGACCGGCCCTAATTTCTAGACTGCGTGCAATGATGAAGATGAGTGAAGCAACAACAGAGAGTCAGCAGGCGCAGGGAAAAGTGACCGGCATGGAGAGGTTGATCTCTGCGCTACAAGAAGAAGCTGAGATGCACAGACGAGGTCTCAGAGACGCACAGCACACTATTCAAGAGCTGCAGCAGGCTCTGCAGAATAGCAGGGCTTCTTCTACAGACAGCAATGTTGACCACATTGTCAACGCCACTCAACAGGTTAGAACAGAGACGCTCCTCTAACGTATCACGCACATTACATGTAATAGGAGGTTCCCCTGGTGCATACATGTCATTGGGGTTTTAGGTTTTAGGCTTGTTTTAGGGTTTTTAGGTTACTTTGAAACCCTGATTAAGGTTTTTAGGCCCAAAATAGGGATTTTAGGTTACCCTTAAGCCCTGATTAGGATTTTCAGGTAACTTTGAAAACCCAAAATAGGGTTTTCAGGGTTTTCAGGTTACCTTGAGGCTTGAAACCCTGAACAGGGTTTTAAGGTTGCCTAGAAACTCTAAACGGGCTTTTAGCACTGGTTATAGAAAGCCTAGAGAGGGTTTTTAGGTTGACTAGAAACCCTAAACAGGGCTTAAGAACTGCATTCAATCACTAAATAGGGTTTTTAGTAATTTTATAATTTAAAACAGGGTTTTGTTTACGCCTGCTTTAGAATCGAAATTAGGGTTCTCTGGACTATTTTTAGTTACAAAACGCATTTCAATCTGTATTTTATCGCTGAAACTCATATTCAATACGTAGTTTGAGTGGAAAAGAGCTTTTTATTGAAGCATCCGCTAGCTAGAGGGCCCGATCCTAAAATACAAGTACGTACTTACGAAATGGTTCAGAAATCACTAATTTCTAGCATAAATCCGCTGAAATTACTTTTTGTCGAATTTGGCGTTTCTACTGCTGATATTGAAGAAAAAAGGTGTGTATATGTTTATAGAAGCCATTTTATGCTTGTTTCCAGCTCATAAACGCTATTTGGCTGCTTTAAATTGCGATTTTTGTCGTTTTTGTTACTAAAATAAAACTTGCTAAAAACTAATTTCCAGACGTTTTGGAGCTTTTTGAAATTTTGTACGCCTTTCTTCAAAGAAACCCCGCGGACTCCCAGCTGGCAGTCAACACCCCCCAGCACACCCCCCTCCCCGACACCGGTTCTGGTGCATTCACATGTATAAAATAACGCTCAGGTTGTTAGGTCAGCTTGACTGATCCAGAGATTTCACGATAAATCTTAGCCAACGAAATTCTTAGCTCCTTTTTGTTCCCGGAACGGAAGGTTGTCTCAGTAGAAAAAAGAACACCCTGTTTCAGAACGATCACCATTACGAAGATTAGACTAGCGAGTATCCAGCTAAAGGTTTTCAAGAGACGCTGCAGTTGCAGCAAGCCGGTTGTCTGTCAAAACGAATTAAACCTTGCCTTGTGTTTGTAAAAGCAGTGGTGTACCCGACGGTTCTGAGGTACGTTCTTATGGTGTGTGTCGGGCAGAAGCCCAACCAGGCCATTATAAACTACTAAAACTTGTAATTTCTGTTAATTTTAAGCTCGGAATGCGTTTTAAACGCGTTTTTGAAGGCTAATTTTGCTAAATTTTCTTACCCTGGCACTTTCAAAATTTTACACCCCCCTTTCCAAAATCCTGGATACGCCACTGTGTGCTACTGTACTGTAGTGTTACTCTATTGTAGAGTTCTGCTAGTGCGCCCCAGTGCAGATTTATTTCCTTTTGTGCTTTGCAGTTTCAAGCGTACCTAGCCTTCTCTTGTTGGGTAACAGACAAATATTTGGCAGATTTAGTACCACCTACAGTCCATACATGTAATGTAACAGGGGGTCTGCTGCCCCCCACCCGACTTATTGTAGGTCAGACCCCCATCGATGATCCCCAAGACGATTTTTCCTACTCCCTCCGACTTTCCAGGCAACAAATTTTTTAGCAAAGTTTTGGAATTTCAGACACTACAATTGCTAAAATCACCTATAAAACAGCACTTTTTAGCTGTATTTGAGCCGAAATTAGCGATTTTTTACGATTTTTAGCCGAAAAATTGCGATTTTGAGCGTTTTTAGTGGCTTACCCTAGAATTTGGGCTCAGACCCCCTTAGTCGGCGCCAGACCCCAACGCCCTCCCCCTATGGCGGATGACCTGTTACATGTACGTATGCTACAGTCCTACGTGGGCTAAAAAAGAAAGACGTCCATTGGGTCAAAATCGAGAAAATTGGGGTGGCCAATCTCCAGCCTGACAGTACGAGTATGCTTGTATATCTAGTGCGATATCGTATATACTGTACCATGTCGTTGATCCGGCATGTAAATATGTTTGAACGATTGCACTGTGCGTTTTGTTTTAATTGCGGGACAACTGTAACTGAAGTCGGGTAGATGGTTATTTATCTTACGATCTTGTTTTTGCACGGTCCGGCGGCTTTTCTCTACCTTTCTGGCGCGATGGCGACTGGTACAAAGCGCCGGCGGGTGGAGAAAAAGCCGCCCGCCGGTGGTGTGAGACAGACAGACAGACAGTGCGACAAAACGAAGTGTTATAGCGATTTGACAAATTATTACTGCTCATCTGCTCTGTTTATGTAAGAGTGCGGGGGTTGGCTGGCAGTTTTTGTGCGTCCCAGTTCCAGGAGCGGCGCCAGCAGCCAGCCGTCGGCCGGGGTTTTGAAACATTGTTGAGTTCCGGTTGATCGAAAAGGACACTTGCCTTTCGGTGTTGTTTAGGCCAACTCTTAAGTGCTACCGCTTGACAGCTTTGACACAGTTTCGGTAACAGTTGCGCGGCAGGAGACCGCCTGCAATACGATGTAGTTAAGTGCCGTAAAAATAAACGGCAAAACCAACAACCAGCCATCAGGCGCCGCCGGCGCTCCTGCCCCAACCAACGCCTCATTGTTCGACCCTCATGCCCGGACCCAGACCGCAGGTCTCGCTTCAGGGCGTCCCTGACGAGTTCGTCAGCACCCAGCAGCGTCTGGAGGTAGTTTCTTCCGCTACACTAGGACTAGAAATTCAAACCGTCCTAGGACAACAGCCTAGCTAGATTATAAAACATCAAGCCCATCTAAAGGCAGTTATTTGGAGAAAGATTAGCAAGTCATAAACTTTAGAGGATTACCCAATTTTAAGCTAAAATACTGTATGCTCTCCATGTCGGGGTATCCTACTAGCTTAGCTAGTAGCTACTAGCTTTTAGCCGATTAGAGCCGACCAAAGTTTTAGGTTACTTTTCGATAAGTATCAAATTACATTCAAATTCTTCTGTAGAAAATTCAGCCACATTTTCCTGAGGGTAAAGTCACCCAAGAAGGGGTAACCTGCATCTCTCGCTAAATCAGCTAACTTCCAACTTTAGGATTGCCGTCACAATTTCGCAGCCGTTGCACATCCAGAGGAGGAGGAGGAATGGAAGTACCTGAGGTTTTCGGAGAAAATTCAGACCTGGGACAAAAGCTATGCTGGCGAAAGTCCACTCGACCTGACCGATTTTGTAACGTTCAGCTAGATCGCGGGCCCGGTGTTGGTTTTTGTTTGGAAAACAGGGCCTACTCGGTGCGCAGCTTATTGCTGATGCGTATCTAGTGGTTCTTTTTATTTTGAAAAACAGGCCCTCCTGAGCGTTTTAAAAAACAAAACCGGTACCGGGTCCACGATTTAGCCCCACGTGTTTTTGTACTATTTCTTGTTCTGTTTGTTGCGTACGTACTTTTTCGATTGCGTTAATCTTGTTCAGGTGGACGAGTCTAACAGAGTATGGGTTCCCGACCCGCAGGAAGGTTTCATAGAAGGTCTGGTGCAACAACGCGGTCCGGAACTGAGCCAAGCTCTCGTGCGAAGACGAGAAGTGGGTGTTTATTTTGTGTAACAGCGCCAAAAAATGCTAACCTCAGCCAGTCATTTGACGTTTTTGCGTCTTGGCGCTCGACCAGCTGCAACTTGTGACAGCAGCGTTTTTTTCACTCTTTTTTCAGGTTTCTGTTCCGACCGTTCAAATCTTGGAGTCCAACCCGTCGGCCTTCGATGGCTGTGAAGACATGGCCATGTTGTCATTCCTCAACGAAGCATCGGTCTTGCACAACTTGAAAATACGATTCAAACACAATCTCATCCATGTACGGCCTTTTTCATTATCGGTCACTTCCCCCGGTCGGCGCAAGGGAAAACAGAATGAGTGTAAAAACGCTGTTCGGGCTAAAAAATTCTCTTCTACTAAGTTTGGGCTCAAATATACGATCAATTTTGACCTGAAATTGTAAAAAAATTGTAAATTGTTTGCGTTGTTGATCGAGGGTTTTGAACCCCTTATTGCATTATGCCAAGCACCATACGGCCCCACTGCATTACCAATCAGTGTACATAAAACTAAAGTGTTGTTTTTCAAAAGAAAAACTATTTCAGACTTATTCGGGTTTATTTTGCATTACCGTGAACCCGTGGCGATGGCTGCCGATTTATTCGCCGAAAATAGTGCTCTTTTACAAAGGACAAACCATGAACACCATGCCGCCTCATATCTACGCCATTGCCGACAACGTCTACAACAATATGCTTGAGGGTAAATTAGAAATGGTGTACAACAAAATTTGCATAGAGCAGATCGTCTTGCAGGTGATGAAGATCAGTCTATTTTGATCACGTGAGTCAAACAAGCGTATTGTCTGTTTGTTTGTTTGTTTGTGTTTGTTTGTTTATGAGTTCCACTGTCCTTTCGGACAGCTCAGGACACCCCTCGCTCTTTTCAGAGCCCTTCAATGGGGTAGCCCTGTCTACAAACAACCCTTCCCTTTGCTGCCAATAGGTGCAACGGTAGCGCCGGTTCGGTTCCCATTTACCTACTGGCCATCACGGGCTTTCGGCGGTCTGGGTTGGGCTTTACGTCGACTACTTCCAGTCGCTTCGACCGGTTTCGAACCCACAAACAACCGCTCTCACGGACGCCGGGGCCGCCGTGACACACGGGATAGCGTAAACTACCCGTGGCCAAGACGCGACACTGACACTTGTCTGCTTTAATAGTCTGAAGTTTGCTGTTTAGAGGAGAGAGTGGTGCAGGTAAAACAGAGAATACGAAGAAAATCATTCAATATTTCGCTATTGTGGCGGGTAAATCGTACCAGAAAGGAGAAATCACGTTGGAGGAGCAGATATGCGAATCTAACCCGGTTTTGGAGGCGTTTGGAAACGCCAAAAGTGCTCACAACGATAATTCCTCGCGATTTGTAAGTGAATTATTTATTCTGAATTAGTTTTTCAATCGCACATGCGTATATGTTTTACTGATTTAGGGAAAATTCATCAGAATTTGGTTCACGCCAAGTGGAAAAGTTTCTAAAGCTCTCATAGAATCTTGTAAGCACTTCTGATCTTATATTTATTTACAAGCTTCACCGCCTTCTTTTAAAATCAGTACACACAAAATTTCTTGGTTTTCTTTCTCCAGATTTACTGGAGAAATCGCGTCTAATCTCTCAACCCTCAAACGAGCGCAGTTACCACATCTTTTACCAGCTTCTGTCCAGGGGAACATCGCCAGAGTTGAAAGGTTTGATACGATTTTACTGTTTTTTTCATCCATTTTTCCACTTACAGCGCTTCTCAACCTAACAGACGATCCCAAAAACTATCGCTTCTTGGAAAAAGGGATGATTTACGTGGACGGAATTGATGACGAAGAAGAAATGGAAGCCACCGAGGTGTCTTATACAAATGTTTAAAAAATACAGTGCGTGTATTTTAGCGCGGTTTGCGTATAATGAAATTTACTGAATCGGAACGCCTGAACATGTTCAAAATGACCGCCGCATCTTTATTGATGGGTCAGATTCGTTTTCGTTCGATGCACAAGGACTCCGAACAAGTCTCGGTGGAAAGCATAATCGGTAACAAAAAGTCTCAAAGAAACGATCTACAGACGGAAGAAACCCTTCAGAACCCGAGCAAGTCTGTACATTACTGGGTGTGGACACTCTGTCATTTCTGGACGGCCTCACAGAACCTACAGTAACTGTGAGAGGGGAGCTGATCAAGCAAAGTCGCAGTTTGGAGCAGGTACCGTTAAATTCTAAATCACTAAGAAAGAGTACGAACTGATATTGGGCATTTGAAGTATTTGTGTGATTTCCATTCTGTTTAGGTGAACTTTTCTCTGGCTGCCCTGGCCAAAGCGGTCTACGAGAAGAAATTCCGCTGGCTAGTAAGACGATGCAACCAGACACTGACGAGTCAGGTGAAACGAGGCGGAAACTGGCACTTCATCGGCATTCTGGATATAGCCGGTTTCGAGATCTTTGACGTAATAGAACAGGCCGTTCACGGGTGTTTTGTGTAAAAACAGAGACTTTTTGCAGACGAATAGTTTCGAACAGTTGTCCATCAATTACACCAACGAGAAACTCCAATACTTCTTCAACCATCAAATGTTCGTCAGGGAGCAAGAAGAGTATCGCCTCGAAGGTCTCATCTGGGACACCATCGACTTTGCTTTGGATCTACAGCCCACCATTGACTTGATTGAAAAGGTTGCACATAACATATGCAATATCGCAGGCTTTATACAGCCAGTGGGGGCTAAAGACCTAGAATCTAACTGACCCTCCGTTGGCCGCAGCTGTTGGCAGGTCTAAAAAGAGCAGAGGAAAAGTGGAAAGTGATTCAGAGTCTTGTTAGACACCTCATCTAGCCCCATTTATCACTTTAGGAGCTGTTCTGCAAATTCTGAATGACAACGACGGCCAGTTCTCGGAAATTTCCCTCAAACTGCCGTTAGCTAAACTGGCCGCACTTCCGCCATCTATCACTCGACAAAAACGCTCGCCTGGGGTTTAGCTGATGACCTAACTAGCCGGTTTTTTCAATCAAACAGCTGCCTCCCTTTCAGCCGATGGGAATTCTGTCGATTTTGGAGGAAGAATGCATCATGCCGAAAGCCAGCGACGCCACTTTCTTGAACAAGTTAGAGGAGCAACATTTGGGCAAGTCGCCGACGTTCGGCAAGGCTAAAGGAGGGCCCAAATCTAACGCCCATTTCGCGATTAACCACTACGCCGGAACGGTGGGAAAACTTTTATCGCATTGCTACAACTAGGGATGCAACCGAATACAAAAATACCGAATACCGAAGCGGATTTTAGGAACCGAATAATACCGAATTATACCGAACAATACCGAATATTGAAGATTCGCAGCGCAATTTGCAAAAAACTGTAACTAATATTTCTTGTTTTTGCTAAACTTTTTATGCTAAAAATGCTGTAGAGTGATGTATTGTTTGAATACTATAGATTTATCTATGCCTAAAACTAAAACAAACCCTATTTGGTCGTTCTTAATCTTTAGCGACAGCCCTGCTGACAATAAGGACGAGTGCAAGATTTGAAAGCAAACAATTTCAAGAGGCGCTAGTTAGGCCACAAGTGCGCTGATTGATTAATCATATAGAAGTCAAGACACTTCGCGTATATATCCTCCTATTATTCGCCACATGGCGGAGAGTTCATAAAAAGCTTGCCCCTAAGCCTAAGTCTGAACCTAAGTCTAAGCCTAAACCTTAAACCTAAGCTAAAAGTTTGGTTTGACAGCGGGTCGGGCGAATGGGCCTCCTCAGTTATCCACCATGTGGCGGGTAACAGGACCATAGTTACGCGCGAATCACAAAGACGCATAAAGAAAGTTGGAGGAAGGGAGCATCCAGATCCAGTACTACGTGAAGTAAGCACTGGAGCTGACAGCTTAGGCATACAACTTACATTGGATGAATCGTTTGAAAAGATAGGTGGGATTTTATACATAATTGGTACATAAAACAAACGCTTAGGTAAAAAAGTGGAAAGCTGACAACGTAGTCTACTGGGAACTGAAAAGGCCGAAATGTTGTTGTTTACTATTAAATTAACCCTTACTGGCAGAAGCTACTCCATTTGGAGTAGTACCCCACATAGAATCACGCTTTTCAAAGCGTGATTGTGCACATGTTTCCCCCACACAATCACGCTTTGCGTGCGTTAGCGTTTGTTAGCCATAACTGTGATTGGAAAATGAAAGTGCAAAGAAGTGATTGGCCAGTCACATGTCAATCACGCTTTCTTTTCAGTCTTGGCGCTGAGGACAAGACTGCGGAATTGTCGACTTTATTTCTTCACTCGCTGCGCAAAAAACTGCTTCATCATTCCTTTCTTTTCTCTTTGCTTGCTGCCCTGTTACCTAAGATAGAATTCGGAACGGTTCTCTTGAATTTCTTCACTTACCTCCCAAGTTTTCCTTTCCGTTTGCTTGCTGCTCTGTTACCTAAGAAAAAATATCTTTATGTTGAGCGTCGGACGCTTATTCTTGCTGTCAAGGCTAAAATCAGAACGGAACAGTCCACCCTGAATAAAGATAGATAACACGTGATTTGCCAGTCACAGTCAATCACGCTTTTTTGAAAATTTAAGTGAATGCAAAAACATTCCCTGCGTGATTACCATTTTTTAGGCCGCTTTCATTGCGGCTGTTGTGCAGGCATTTGTCACAAGTTTTCGTGATTGCATGTCCCTATGGCCACGCACGCAAAAATTTCTGCGTCTAAAAGATAGCAATTTTGCTTTTTCGAAAATGAACCTGTTATTCTATTACCGTTTCCTGCACTAATTGCACAATCTTTATCATTAGATTAGCTTTATCAAGCACCAAGTTGTCTCTGTGCTACTTTTAGTGCGAGCGCAGTTTGTTCTTTGTAGACTTTTGTTGAGAAATGACGCATAAATGTGTGCTCGCTCTCATTCTCGTCCCCTGCATTCTGATAGTGGCGTTGCCAGCCATCCTCATACTAATCCTTGGTGCGTCCCAATCCCAAACATCAAAGGTCTTTTCAGATTTGCGCAATCTGCTTTAGTTACCAAAAATGCAATGCAATCCGTTCGTTGTACATAATTCTGCACTTACTGTACGTTAGATTTAGAGAAAAAAGGACAAATTGTTAGCAAAACGATGGAACCTGAACTGAAGGGTATTGAATTTTGAAATGCCGAGGGCCGAGGGGTAACGGAGCGGCAACTAAACTAAAGCAGCTTTGCGCCAAGTTGCTGAAAGAAAAAATTATCATATTCGGTGGCAAAACCTTTTCTAAGAGGGCTTCTTACGATTTAACAGTGCAAGAATTTACGCCCTTTCAATCGAACCCGCCAACCACCAGACCTCTGTGCAAGGCAGTCAGAGTGAGCGGCGACATGATTGTGGCAGCGCTAATCAATCGATCAGTGGTCATTTCTGTACTGAGAAACAAGCGCAAGGGCCGACAGACGATTTTGCTAAATGCCCAGTCATTTGAGTGCAAGTTGGGTGGAAAATTGAAAAAACCCCTTCACAGAAAGACAGAAGGGATAGACACTGTTGTTAACGGATCCATGTATGTGTGCGACTCAACAAGTTGTGACGCCTACGACCCAAACCGAAATTCCTGGACCAATCTACCTACAAACAGTACAGTGCCTGGTACTATTCTGTGCTTTTCTTGCATTCACATGGGGAGAGGGAAAACCCCTAACCCCCTATTACACACCGTTTTCAAAACTGTCGGCAAGAAAGTCGTTTGCCGATAGCTATCGGCAAAACAAATTTGTCAAATTTGCCGATAGTTTCTATCTCTATACACGTGTTTTTCTGTCGGCAAAGTTTGCCGATACCCAAAACTATCGGCTAAAGTTGTCGGCAAACGCGGAAAAACGAAACTATCGGCAAGCCACTAAAGTGGCAGGTATGTTGCAAGGGGCTAATACTAGATTTTTGATAGAATACTGGTTTAAGAGTCAGTGTCTGAACCGATCGAGTCTGGGAATTCAAACCCCAACGATGAAACTTTGGGCTCAAAGTTGGAGGACTAGTACATCTCGATAGGTTCATTGTGGCGAAATTTAGATTCAAAGATGAAAAATCAACAAAATTTTCGATTTTGCACCAAAATTTCCAACCAACATTTCTAGCCTACAAATGAGAGCTCTGGGTTGAAAAATGCGCTTTTTAGCATTGAGGTAACTTTTAGAATATTAAAAACAATCAACAGTCGAATTACATTTGAAAAACAAAAAATTTTTGGCCCCCTTGTTACCACATAGCTCGCCTTGGACCTGGCCCAACCAAGCTCTTCATCATTCTCTACACAGGGGTGTATAATTTACAGTTATAATTCACGCATGTTAATAACACCGTTAATAACGTTAATAACAGTGTTATTAAGATCAAATTCTGTTAAACATTCCAAAAAGCCAAAATTCGGTGAATTATTAATTGTCTTTGCATGAGAAAACGGGCCAAAATTGGTACTCCTGCTCAGTGGCGTATCCAGGATTTTGGAAAGGGGGTGTAAAATTTTGAAAGTGCCTGGTTGGGCCGCTGCCCAACCAGGGTAAGAAAATTTAGCAAAATTAGCCTTCAAAAACGCGTTTAAAACGCATTCCGAGCTTAAAATTAACTGAAATTATAAGTTTTAGTAGTTTATAATGGCCTGGTTGGGCTTCTGCCCGACCAGGGCGAGGAAATTTTGAAAATTTGGCCTTCAAAAACGCATTTAGAAGGCATTCTGGGCACAAAATAGACAGTTTTAGTACATAATTCATTAGTTTCTTATATTTTTGACAGACTTTTTCTTCCTACCTCCACCGCAAAGGGGGTGTGCACACCCTACACCCCCCCCTGGATGCGCCACTGCTCCTGCTGGTAAAAAAAATTCAAAATCACTTATGGAATTTGTAGAACAGATATTCTAGATCAGTTTTTGATGAGAAAAACGAATCTAATGCTCGAATTCCGCTATTCGATTTGCACAGGAGTTATAAAGGGGGGAACGTTTAGACTCAAGGCAAAATTTTTCTTCGAATTTATAGGATTGAACAGTTGTATCTTATCAAAACGGGGTTGCTGAATCTCGTGACGCCCTTAGTTTTTACGGAAAACAGCAAAAAGTGCGATTTTTAGCACTTGAAAATTTCAATCCCATTTATCTCAAAAACTGTACGTGCCAACTATGAGCTTTTCAAGCACCAAATAGTCCAGGACATAAGCTATCGATCCATTAAAAAATATTGGGGGTCATCGTTGATAGACGGGCACTTCATACCATCTGAAGTTTGGATAGTCGTCAAAATTTTGCATTTTTCGACGTTTTCGGTCTGAACCAACCTCTTCAAATGAATGTCATTCTGTCAAACCGAGCTCAATCACAATATGGTTTATGGCACCGAAAAGAGCTTGCTTCATAGATTAATTTACACTATATACCGAAAAGTTCCCCAATTAGTGTCAGATTTAATGGAATTTTTTACACTAAATAGAATTATTTACAAGGCCTGTGTTAATAACATGTTACTATCGTATTAATAACATGTCTTATTAACATGTTTTAACAGCTACCCAACATAATTCTACACAGGTCTCCTCCTGGGTAGGGTAGACCACTGGTGGTGTAAGTTGGCCCTCTACACGATGAAAGAATGTGATTCCTTATTGTGAGTGTTTTGTGTGATTGAGCTGCTGTGTGGTTGCGTGTGCGTGTGATTGTTTGGTATGTTTCGATGACTAGTCTAGTCAGTAAACAACTTTCATTGGTGCCGAGACCGGGGCCCGGGATATACTAGGTACGTACTTTTCAGCAGGCCGATACGAGCAGACATTCGGCTTCAACGGCACCATTTGCAGACTGACTTTCTACGCTTTCGCACTGAAGCACTTGCTCTTCAGCTGTCTGCAGCTGAAAACTAACACTTGGCTGATGTATGCACCAACGCCAGACTGTTATCAGTCGTTTGCTGTTGTCAGCTGGAATAATTCGGTGCTGACTTGCGGGGGCAGAATCAGCAGTCGCTGTGCCCACAATCAGTGCTCTCTCTACAATACGCAGCTGGATCTTTGGGAGCCGTTTTCACCTATGCTAGAAGCCAGATTCGACTTTTGTCTGGTCAATTTCAACGGCCAGTTGTTTGCAATCGGCGGCCGACACATCCCTTCTGTGCAGGGATGTACTAGTCTGGGTCAGAGTATCCATAGATACAAATACCCCTACAGCACCACCATTGAGCAGTATTTTGCTGGGCTCGGTCAGTGGCGCTACTCCAATATGGCCTTACCGTGGCCCCGATGGAACTGCAGAGCGATATCGATTTAACTCTATCACTGCTGTTGTAATTTCTTGCCTACTGGTTCTTGTATACCGTTTTTTTCGCAAATATGCCATCGGCCTCCCTAGCAACTACTTCATTCTTACTTTCTTTTACGTTTTCTTGCTGCTCTGTTAGCTAAGATAAAATAAGTGTGGTTCTCTTATATGTTTAGCGTTGGAGGCTTATTATCGTGCTGTCAAGGCTAAAATCAGAGCGGAAAAGTCCACCCTGAATAAAGACAGGGAACGCGTGATTGGCCAGTCACAGTCAAATCACGCTTTTTTGAAAATTTACAGTGAATCCAAAAAACATTCAGTGCGTGATTACCATTTTTTGCACGCTTCGAGTGCGGCTGTTATGCAGGCATTTGCCACAAATTTTCGTTATTGCATGTCCCTATGGCCGGGCACGCAAAAAATTTCTGCGTCTAACAGCTAAGTCAAACATTGAAGTTCGTTAACTTTCCGTTTGAATAGTCGTTGTTTGCCAAAATTTTAGCATAGTAAATGAACAGAGAGATGTAAAAGAAGAAATATCTCGGTGATTTCTGCACAAATTTAAGCAAAACAGTGCAATTTTAACGGTTAATACCGAACTTTGGTTGCATCCCTAGCTACAACACATATGCTTTGTTATTATTGTGCAGGTCAATTACAATGTTGACTGTTGGATCGACAAAAACAAAGACCCGCTGAACGCTTGTGTTGTGGAGTTATTCAAGCGAGCTAAAAATCCGCTGATGAAGGAGATTTGGCTTTACTACGGTAACACTGGATTTAAGACAGGTGACTGAATCGTTCCTACGAAAATACTTTAAAACTGAGTGTTTAGATGAAGCTGCGCAAGCAGAAGAAACGAAGAAAAAGGGCCGGGGAGGTTCGATGGCCTTCTTGACTGTGTCAGCTATGTTTAGGGTATCCTAATTTCTAAAAAATGTTCAGTTTACAAAGTTACAAATTCGTTGCAGGACCAACTGTTCAATTTGCTTTGCGTGCTCAACGCTACCCATCCACATTTCGTGCGTTGCGTCGTTCCCAACTACGAGAGAAAAGCCGGTAATGAGTTTATTTGACGTGTTGAAGCAGAGTCTAACTTTCGTTCTACAGGGTTAATCAACGGTCCGCTGGTCATAAATCAGTTGCGTTGCAACGGTGTGTTAGAAGGCTTGCGCATTGTGGCGCGCGGCTTCCCCAATCGTCTCTACTACGAAGACTTCCGAGACAGATTCCGCATTCTCAGCACCGAACGCGCCGACTGGCAGAAGGATGGAATGACCGCCTCCAAAAATATTTGCGAAGACGTCGACCTACAACTCTCGGATGACTATGAACTCGGCGTGACTAAGGTAACAAAGAACCAATACAGTACAGTACATTGTACAGTGTAGTACAGCGCTGTGTTAGTAGTAGCATGGTAGAAAAAACGAAAAAAATTTATTGAGGTTTTCCACTCCCAAGCTCAATGTTGAGTGGTCCCTTTATTGGCGTTATGAAAGCTTGAAGACATGCAGGGTAGGAAAAAAGCTCCATTTGTCGAAGCACAGCGGCGATGTGCTCTCTGGTCTTGGTACAACCAAATCGAGTTACTAGAAGTTCAGACAACATCATTTGTTCAGCCTTGTCCTTCAGGATAGCGCCAATGATTAGCATGAAGATTTTTAGTTATTTTTGTCTTACTCCCCTACGTGTGTTCAAGCTGTTCGTTATGCCAATGGATGGAACACTCAGTATTGAGTCCATTACAAAAATTCCTACTTATGGGTGGGTACTTTAATTTTTTTCCAGCAGGCTTAGTTTACTCTATGGAGAAGGGGCTATGCTATCATTGTTTGACAACCTATACAGTGCAGTCAGTCTGTGAGGCCACTAGCAAAAGTGTTCAGATATTCTTCCGAGTGGGCATTTTGGGTAGACTAGAGATGATGCGAACGGCCAAACTAAACCAAGTGATCACTCAACTCCAAGCCCAAATTCGCAGCTACATTGTGATGACTGTCTGGAGATTGCTCGTGCTCAAAAGGTCTTATCTTTTTCTCTTCAACTCACCACTGATGCGATGATATTGCAGGGAGTACGTTCAGTTGATTCAATGCAACATCCGTCACTGGATACAGCTGCGAGACTGGGAATGGTTGAAGCTAATGAAAATGGTGATACTTTACTTGGTTGCTTAGACTTTTACGTAGTTCAAATTTACACAGTGTAGGTGAAACCAGCAGCCCAATACTCCACACAGCTGATGCAGCAGAAGGTGGAAATTGTGCAGCTAGAGAAAGAAACTCTAGAACAGGTAAACTGCAGTCTTACACTGACTGGGAGCTGATGCAGCGTACTATGCAAATTATTTCAGAAGTTGGAAGATGCTCTGAAAGAAAACGACCGCTTAACGGCAGAGAAGGACGAATTCACGAAAGTAATTTTCTTTCTAAGAAATTTGTCAGAACAGTGAACTGTCTATTATCAGGACAGAGTAATGGCCTTGGAACGCAATCTAGAGGGCGAAAAGGAGAAACAGCGAGAGCTGGAGCAAAGCAAAGACGACCTCAAACAAACGGTTGACAATACAAAAGCCCAACTTACAGAACTTGTTAGTTTTTATGCTCATAGAGTGAATTGCCCATTTTTTATTTCAGCAAGTCAAGACTGAACTGAAGGACGAAAAGCTTGAACAGCTAAAATCGCAGCTCGAAAAGTACGAGGCAGAGGCAAAACGTAGAAAAGACACCAGAAATCAGGAATCGATGACTGAAAAAGTTTACGTGATCAAAGCTGATGGTGAAATGGCTAACGAGCTCAAAGAGTTTGGTCTGTTGGATCAAATCCTAAACGAAGGAAAGCCTAACTCAGAACCACTCAAAAGACGCCAAGAGCGAACTGGAGAGGAGGAAAACGTTACTGACCAAAGTGAAATCACTGACGACAGGGACGAAGGGACTGAATTGGAGAAACTTATGAAGAAGAATGTCAAAGCTTTGGGCTTGAAAGATCTCAGAAAGTTGGCCACAGACTGCAGAGACATGGCTTCCAAAAAAGAAGTGCCTAATTAGTTTATGTAGTTAATCAGTTCCAATTCATTCATCTAGATGGAACTTGATGACTGTGCGAAAACCATTGAGAGACTAGATGAGAAGGCAAAAAGTTTGGGCACCAAACTGAACTATGAGGTACTTCGTTCGGTTACGTTTGACGGTGTATAACAACTAGCATTTGCAGACGTCAGAAAACCAGAAGCGGCTAGCTGAGATGGTCAAACTACAGCGCTACATAACCGAGCTTACACAGACAAATTCCACAAAACAATTCAAAATGTCCACCGAACTCGCTGAGTTGAGGCGCAAAGTGGAAGCACTGAGCAAAACTATCAGCAGGTATTATAAAACTATCTAAACGTTTCCTGCTCAAAATGCACCCCTTTCAGTCAGAACGAGCAGCTTCGCGAGGCCAGAATCGCTTATGAGAAGCTTATGAGTGAGAAAAGGGAAATGAAGGTAGCTTTTGATGGTCTTTCTTTATGGTGAAGATTGAATTTCAGGCGCGAATGAACAGAATAGATGCAGTGTTGCATGACGAGCGAATTGAAAAACGTCAAGTGTTTCGGCAGTCTCAAAGTGTGACACAGGAGAATCTTGACCTTCACAGGAGATTAGATGACCAAGCAAAGAAAGTCGATATTCAAGTAAATCTAAGGCTAACACGCAGCAAAGACATATGAACACAAAAGTGGCTGCAGATTCGTGAAATGAAAGCCAAAGAAGCGGAGCATGCCAGATTGAAGGACCAAATGGACAAAATCGCCATTCAGCATGATGAAGCGCTGAGAGATCTGAAGGAAAGACATGCGGCCTCAGTGCAGCAAATTCAGGAAAAGAATGACAAACTGCACAGGAAATCTGTAAAGTAAGCATCTGACTGACTGACTGACTGACTGACTGACTGACTGACTGACTGACTGACTGACTGACTGACTGACTGACTGACTGACTGACTGACTGACTGACTGACTGACTGACTGACTGACTGACTGACTGACTGACTGACTGACTGACTGACTGACTGACTGACTGACTGACTGACTGACTGACTGACTGACTGACTGACTGACTGACTGACTGACTGACTGACTGACTGACTGACTGACTGACTGACTGACTGACTGACTGACTGACTGACTGACTGACTGACTGACTGACTGACTGACTGACTGACTGACTGACTGACTGAATGACTGACTAACTGACTAACTGACTGACTGACTGACTGACTGACTGACTGACTGACTGACTGACTGACTGACTGACTGACTGACTGACTGACTGACTGACCATGTCTAGACTTGAAGCGGAAAACGAGCAACTGAAGGCGCAGATCTACACAGAACCGCCTCGAGAAAATGGCCAGAGACGGTCGATGAGCAGATCCAGTTCCCTAGCCAGAATGACATCGAGTGTTTGGAATGGTGAGCAGCCAGCCACTCTGATATCCAGACGCAGCAGCTCCGGTTATGGTCGGTTCTCCACAGAAGTTGACCTTGCAGGTTTCTTTCACTCCATGCTCATTCTACAGTCATGTGAAAATGTCTAGCCGTCCAAATCGAAGACCTAGAAAGACAGAAACTGGAGCTGATCGAAGACAAGAAGATAATGCGGCGAGAAATCGAAACGCTGTCGGCAGAGATGGACCGCGCTATAGAGGTTGTTTTGTTTGTTGATTTGTTTTCGGTCGACAGCTGTTTCTAAGCGTCAGTACCGGTTTATAGGCCAGGGAAAGTCTAGAGAGTCAGCTGCGAGCGGCTTTAAAGGACGTCACCAGAATGAAAAACACGGTGGAGCTAGAAGACATGCAAAAGAAGCAGTACCTGGACGAAATACGCAAGTTGCAACACCAGCTGCAACAACAGGAACACAGAACCAGCCAACTATTGCTAGAAAAGGGCGTCGAGGTTGAAGGGGAGAGGTACATATAGATTATCTTCACACTGAAGTCTAAAAATTTGCATATTACAGGATAAACGCCTGGATAGTGCGGTCGGAAGCGTGCGCCGAGAGTCAGCAAGCAGTTGGTCGGTTGCACAGCATGGAGAAGCTGTGTGACAAACTGCAAGATGAGCTGGAGAGCTACAGAAAACAACTGGACGACTCCAACTCAATGATAGCCAGTTTACAGGAACAGTTGGGGGTCAGACAGAGCAGTGAGCCAGAGGAGAACCAGATTTCTCTAATGAGTGACGCTAAAAAGTCTGACCTGTTTCCCAGTGAACAGGAAGAATCACATCCTTTGGAAATTGTGCAACAGAAAGTCGAACCAGTTGAATCGTTTGCTGAAGAGCCAGATCAACTTGAAACAGAACAAACTGACATTGCGCAAGTTTCTGAATTGGAGGAACCAGTCGAAACTGTGTCTGAACCTGATGAAAAAGATGAGATTTCAGCTCGCTTGGCCGAGCCTGAAGAATTTGCTGAAAAACAGGTGGCTGCAGAAATTGAAACAGAACTTGCTGAAGATGTTCAAGTTTCCGAGTTAGAGCAACCAGACGAAAGTCTGCCGGAACCTGATGAAAAAGATGAGATATCTGCTCTCACAAGCCAAGCAGAAGATTTTGCCGAGCAAGCAAACCCGGTCGCTGTAGAAATCGAAACAGAGCATATTGAAATTGTTCAAGTTTCGGAAGAAATAAATCAAGAAAAACTAGTCGAACCTGAGAAAGGTACTGAACCTGATCTTGTGACCGAGCCAGAGCAAATTACTGAAAAAGCGAAACAAGAAGAAATAGAGGAAACTATAGCAGAGACTGCTTCAGAGGGAGCCAATGCAACAGCTGAAGAAACAGAAGTACAAGAACAAGTCGCTTCAGCTATCCCAGTTGTAGACGAAGTCAGATCAGTAGAAGAAACATCTACCCAGGATGGGATTTCCGAGAAATCCCTGGAGGACGAACCAGAAACTAAGCAAGCCTATCGAGAAGCCGATGCTGGTGCGTTGTCTGACACTGATTACAAGGATGAACCTGAAGAAATCACTGATGCTAACGTAAATCAGCAAATACCAACTTTGGAGTGTTCGAAACAACAAGAAATATTTACCAATGAGATTCTTTTTGACGATGAAACAGTAGAAAATGAAAGAAACATGGAAACGGCGCCCCATACTGACCAGGAACCTATAGAAAGTTCGGCGCACCATCCGATCCGATCCGATATCATCAGCTTTTCTGTCAAAAGTGAAATTGATCCACTAAACGATGAAGAGTCGGAAAAAATCTCTGACTTTGCCGAGAATACACAGATTTCTGATGAACCAGATGATACGACTGAACCGGAGCAACAAGAAACTGTTGAGAATGAACAAAGCAACAAGGCGTTGGGGGCACTCGACCAGTCCGTTCCAGCAGTCAATGTCGAACCTGGTTCGGAACCAGTAAGTAGTTGTAGTGCAGAGAGCAGCGGATCGCAGACTGAACAAGGAATTTCGGTCTTGCGCGCTGACAACGTAGCTGTAGAAAATAGTGGTAGTGAAGCTACAGAGAAAGAGACTGATCCAATCTCCGAAGGAACGGCGAACAGTTGTTCTGTGTGAAAATGCGACTGTGTTGTATTTACTGTAGCATATGTACTGTATGCGAACTCGAAATACGGTTAGTGTAAGCAGCTTTTTACGCCAAGAAAACGTGTAGCTTTTGTTTCTGTTTTAGGACGGGTGCATGCTAATCACGATATGTTTACCTTCATAAATGGGACTGTCATATTCCTTGCTGATGCAATACAAATTTTAGTAGAAAATTTACCCTCTGATGAATAAATCACTTAAAGTCAGTATGACTCACCCATTTATGAGTTTCGCTCAATGTACGTGCTGTATGTGTACACAGATAGTATAATGTGTTACGCTTGCTTTTTCAGACTTGAACAGTTTATTCATTCACTTTATTCGACTTATTCATGTTTCCGGTTTCTCAGTGCGTGTATAAAACGACCGGTGAACGATTAAAAAAAGCCAATAAACAGGTTGTAAAAAAACCGGAATTTACTTCCATCCATACTGATCTTTTAGCTTTCAGTCTCATCTGAAAGATCTCACCATGATCGATCGATTGGTCGGGTTGACTTGAGTTTTGCTTGGTGCGTCTTCTTCAAATGTAGCCTTTAGCTCTTATTATGGTTTCTATCTGAATATGTGTAGTGTATTTGTAATCTTGATGACGTCATAAAACCCCAAAAATTAGTGGTTAGCTAGTCACTACAAAATAGGTATAGTTACGGACTGCTGGGAATCATGAAGATTGCAGATTGCGAGCTTCACGACAGATAGAAGATTGTTGTACATAGAAAATACACGCTCTTGCTGTTTGCCTGCAACTTGCAAAGAAAAACAAACTCCATGTCTTTAGCGTTTATTAGTCAAGAAACAGAACGTTGCGCTGCGCCCTTGTTTTAGGAAGAAGCTGGACTAAATCCGACGCAATCAGCTATTTGAAACGAATGCTCGGCTGTATTCGTCTCCCGCATTGATACACCGTTGCGCCGTTCTGTTTACTAAAAGTTTTAATAACAGAACAAAACTCGCAGTGGCATTTGATTTAGTGTGGGCCTGTCTTTCGCTCCGATGGCAGATCAAACTTGTGCTACCTTTTAATTTTTCTTGGCTGACGCGACAAGTATAATTTATCTTATAAATTATGTTAGCCAGTAAACTTATGTTAGATAGTCAGATCGTTAACGTTTACCAAATAAACTGAAAATCTGACTGATTTTAATCACTAAACTGTTTTTAAAAAATTATAGGGTTGTGCTTTCACCTAGTGCAACCGACAATATTTTGAGATTTGACTTCGATATCAATATTCGATATTATCGAACAGTTTTCAGTAACGATGTTTGTCATCGATATTTCGCTATTAAATGAGAAAAATTCCGCTTTATGAAGCAATTTTTGCCAACAAATCTCCTAAAAGTAAAGTAGTCTGCAGAGTTGAAATTTTTGTTTGTTTACCAAATGTTTGGCACACCAATTTAAGTATACGGTATGACACTCTTCTAACAAAGCGTAAGTCAATAAAACTAACATTTGAAGCTTATTTTTGGTACACTTTTTGTTATTTTGTCTCCAATATTTTGCCAAGATTCAATTCGAAGCTAACATTATCTTTTAGGCTAATTTTGCTATATCAATACAACGATTCATACTGAACTCAAAATATCGGTATCAATATCGAATATCGACAAATATCGTCGGTGCACTACTTTTAATCGAGATTCTAATTTTACTGTACTATGTATAGAATTTGAAGTACGCAACAAGTTCAGTGCCTGATTATTATTCTGACTTTACTAGTGGCAGTTGTTCAAAATGCATTGGCGCCTCTTATTAGCATCAGCTTTCCACGCCCTCTTCGGCACAATTGCCTACAGCCACAACACCATCTTGAACCCACTGGAAAGCTCCATCCGACACTTCATCAATCAATCCATGTATGAGCGCTTCGAAACCGTCCTGTCACCTCAGGAATCTGCCTGGTTATGGTCGGCGACTACAGCTAGTCTTCAGATCGGTGCCACCATTGGATCTTTGACAGTCGGTTTTCTGGCTGAGCGGATCGGCCGAAGAGGGGTCAGCATGGTTGTTTGCAACCTTATCTTTATTTGCGGCTGCACACTGCAGTTCTTGGCCAAGCCAGCCAACTCACTGGAACTGTTGATAGTTGGCAGGATGATGACAGGGCTCAGTCAGAGTCTGTCTTGCCTAACTCCTGTCTATCTGATGGAGTGTTCCCCTGACCGCTGGAGAAGTGTGGTGGGCATGGGTATCAGTGTTGGCTTTCCTCTGTGGAATGCATTGGGAACAGTGATTGGTATGTTTCAGCTGATGGGCTCACAGGATAACTGGCCAGTGGCTTTGTTGCTGCCCGCTTTTTTGGCTTCGCTGCATTTGGTCTTATTTCCCCTCTTTCCTGACTCCCCCAAGTACCTCTATATAACCAAAGGCAATCTGAAGAAAGCTGCCCAAGCGATAAAGTATTATCGCGGAAAGGAGGTCAGTTTTGAGCAGGTGACGAACTTTGTTTTTCTTTTTTGTAGCTTAACGTTATCATCATCATCATCATTCTCATCATCATCATCATCATCATCATCATCATCATCATCATCATCATCATCATCATCATCATCATCATCATCATCATCATCATCATCATCATCATCATCATCATCATCGTCGTTGTCATCGTCAATGTCATCGTCATCATTGTTAACATTGTGGTCATCATCATTGTTATCATTGTAGCCGTTGTTGTTGTTGGCATCGTAGTCGTCGTTCCCTTCTTCTTCTTCTTCTTCGTAGTCGTTGTTGCCGTCATTGTCGATGTCATTGTTGTTGTTGTCATCATTCTTGTCACTGTTATCATTGCCAACATAGTTGTTATCATCATCATCATTGTCATTAACATGTAACTTCAGGTCGAAGAAGAATACTGGTCTGAAATCAGCAAACTGTCATCCCAGCGCTGCAACTCACTCAGTTGGTCCAACATTCTCTCTATTCGATACCTGCGCACACCCCTTCTACTCTGCATGGTTGCCAACCTTTCAAACAGAATGGGAGGCATTGACATCGGCACCCAATACTCGACTGGCATCTTGTCAGCGCTTGGAGTGCCAGGAACAGATTCTGCCCTCTGTACAGTCGTCTTCATACAGGTGCCTTCAGTCTTGCTGGCTATTCTTGGCATGCCATCACCAAGAAACTTGGCAGGAGACCTCATTTTCTGACAATGCTGCTCTTCGGATTGGTGGCCGTTTTCTCGCTCTTCCTTTCAGGCCTGCTGGTTGTGGGCTCAGCTGGACCGATCTGTGCCCTGGCAGGACTGATGATCAGTCAATCTTCTTTCTACATGGGCGGCAGTAGCATCGCCAAGTTCCTGCCCGCAGAAGTCTGTCCTCAGATCATACGATCCACGGTAGTTGCAGCTCAGAACTTTGTCAGCAACGTGACAGCGATTTTTATTCTATTCTTGTACCCTCCCGTCAAGCAAGCTGTTGGTACATGGGCCTTGGTACCACTGATGCTGGTCGGATTCGTCAGTTTTCTCTGGTTGTAGAAGATTATGCCCGAGACTCAGAGTAGAACTCTGAAGGAGATTATGGAGAATTGGATAGATTCTGACGAGTTTGCTGAGAACAAACCGCTCTTGGGGAACCGGTTGAGCAGTTTTGATGCTGTGGATAGTATGTAGCATAGGGAAACTTTGATTAATTCCAGTACAGTGTAGAGCCTCCTTGAATGGGACGTTAATTGTGACCAGGAAAGCGTCCCATTTATCCGTCCTCTTCAGAAGTCTTGTAAAATCGCATTGATGTTGTACAATATGACGATACAGGCAGCTGATGTTGTTTGTTTATGTCATGTTTGTTTGTTTGTAAACATCATAAAGTCTTGCGGTTATATATGTATGTGCGATACGAACTTCCAAGAAAAACAAGCCTTCGAGTTTATTTTAGTTAAGAAAGAAAACAGTATGGAGTCAGAATCGAGGCCACATTATAGAATTAGCATATTAGTACGTGTCAGAGGTTGCGACTAAAATAATTAAACCATTCTGCAAGCGACTAATAGGTCTGTTTAAACTTATCGATCAGAAATTGCTTGCCGCTGATTGGCTGGTACTTGCTCGATCCGTCCAATGGCTGCACGATACAGTCATCATCTGGGTGTACGAAAAAGGCGATCGAACAGCGGTCGGCCGACCACAACGATTTGTCTTCCGGAACCAACACTCGGTGCTTCTGAAAGGCAATTTTCAGTGATACCGGGCTGGTTGCAAAGGTCCAATTTTGACTGGTGTATGAAAATATGAGACTTACAACAGCCAGCAGTCTGTCGCTGGTCCAGTGCTGTAACAGAGAAGCTGTATTGAGCAGGACAGCAGCTGGCTCTGGTTTGGCAGGCACGAACTTTCCTTCTCTGTCGCAGACCTCTAAACCTCCGATCATGTCTTGGAAGAGTAGAGTTATTGTACCGTAATCTGAGTGCACGCCGCAGCGAGAAGTTCCCGGCTCTGTGTAAACATACGTAGTGTTAGAATTTTGAGCTAAGATTACAATACTCTCTTACCGATATCATCTGGCAATGGAGGGTAATGCAGTAGTCTGAGTGCGGTGCCATTTTTAGGCGATCCTATAAACTGATGAGCCTTTTGGAAGAAGTCCAGGTCCTAAAATTCATATCACACAAATTGTGAAGATGTGAAAATGAAACTTACATCCATTTTCATTTCAATGGCCATAGTTTTCAGTATCTTCATGGAAATGTCATGACATAAGTGGAAGAATGCCGTGATTTCTTGACGGAAACCGGGGATCAAATCGTCAGGCAATTTCTTTAAGAAAGGTAAACACATTTTTTTATTACTACATGTACGTGCTCTACCTGTTTATCAAGACAATCGCCCTCCTTGCCGGCCCAACAGGAAAAATTGAAAGCTTCTCTAAGCTCTGCCTTGTTGTTTTTGTCAAACATTTCGACGTTAGGTGCCACATAGCCCGAATTTCCTGAAGCTGGACCATCCGGTCTTGCGTACTGTTTTTTTACCTCTGCCGGCAGTTGCCATAACTGTCGTCCCAACTCGGTCAAACGTTGAACCTGCGTACAACATTTCGCTACATCTAATCGTACCTATCTCTGTTTACCTGTTCATCAGGAATACCGCAATTCTTCAAGTAAACAAATCCCACAGATTCAATTGCTTCTAGAATTTCTTTGCCATGCAAAGTAACGTCGTTGGTGCAGTCAACTACTGGAATCATCGTAGAACAGAAATGTCAGACGATCACTCTACTCACTACTACGTTAGGCACGGCAGACTGTGTGTCTGTCTGAGCACATTTTTGCCTTATCTGACAGGAGTTGTGACTATGTTTACAGGTCACTTTTCTCATTCCACACGTACGTGGGTTACATAACTAAATCTTAACTATATCCCTTACGGCAATTGGTGCACATGACAATTTTTCATTACGCATTTGCGGATCAGCTTCTCAAGCCACCATCACGCATTTTCTCGGCCAAAAATGCGAATTGGCTCATCGGACATTCGGCGGCCCTTCGCGAGAGGGATAAAAATCGGGCGTATTAGCATTAAACTGCCTAACAACCTAACTACCCTACATACAATCTAAAATAGCGTAAAAATGCGTAATACTAGAAAAGCTAATGTCCAATCCCAAACGTAACTGACACTTCAATGCATAATGATACTTAGCTCAGCTGGGCTAAAAATCGTATTTCTGTGAACAGATGCATTCTTCTGTATCAGTAGAAGATAAAACTAACTTCTTAACATCTATGGTTTAGTGCGTTATGCGGTTGGTGGTTTCATTTTGGCGCTTCGGGCAATCAGGTAGGTTAGCAATGTAAGTGTAATCGCAGTGTCGTAACGCGAAATATAACGCTGAAAAGTCGAAGATATGGTACTCTTCCAGCGATTAGTCTTAGTCAGCAATTACCAACTTCCTCTCCCTCTCTCTCCGCCCTCGCGTCATATTGTATGTGCCGTAATTCTTTTTTGAGTTTATAATGTATGCAGCTAGCTAATAATTTCCTTTCTTGAGCTGGTCGGTCTTTGTCTTACTATAGATTCCCCCCAACTACACCTAACCCAAACGATCAATCATAAAAAGTCTATAATACATTGTGTTGTTTTATCGTATCATCAAATCACAATCAGCCAGTGATCAATAGACATAGATCCACGTCATAGAGCTAAGGAGAATTGGCTGAGGACGCAGAGAAGATAAAAAGGGATGTCCACCAAGAAAGATGTGTTCGGTGCCAGTAGTCGAAAATGGCGAAGCTCCGACGTCACAGGTCCATAATAATGGTTGATATGATGATAGAGCAGTAGGACCTGCTTCTGCTTATGGATGGTTCTCTTCTGTTTGCTTGCCGTGCTGCTCAACTTCGGGCCTTATTTCGTGCTTTGTCCTCACGCAAAACAATTGTCCATAGAAAAATCAGGAGCTTTTCAACTTTCAGCAACCAATCCTTCTCTGTCCTACAACGTTGCACCGTCAGCGAGTAAAAGCTATCCTTCTATAGTGTGTTGTAAAACATAGAAACTTCAATTTTTGCTGTCATTTGCGAAAATCTTGGCCAAACTATCTGACATTTTGAAAATGAGTGAAATACTGTGGGATATTTTATAATTTTGTATTCAGATTTCATGCATTGAGATTGAAACGGTCTGTAGCAAACAAGAATTATCCTGAAGATAAGTTTTTCTGATTTGCTCATTCAAAAAAACTAATGTTCAGGAAATTTAAATTTTTTTAAATCTCAATGCACGAAATTTTACACATTGAATACTCAACAGTTTTGCAGATCATTTTTTCCAAATTTCAGGTCACTCAGTTAACATCTGCCGAAATGACAGCAATGATAAAAGTTTTCATTTTCAACGCTACGGTATTGAAGTTACCCAATTTTTCATATTCATGAATTTCTCAGGACTGATTCTAGCCTGTTACACCAAACGTTAACACGTAAAATCCTGCTAATTTTGCCACCAATGTTCCAAATTTTAGCCAATATGGCCAAGTTTTGTGGAAGTAACAGCAAAAAGTAGTTTCAATTTTTAGACACCCTGTAGATAGGCGGCTTCTTCAAGCTAGCAGACATGGGCTAGCATTTTGGCTGGCGCGGGGATAGAATTTTCAATTCCTGAACGGGATAGGAGCAGCTGAGCGGATGCTAAGCCAAAAAGTCCCTTTTTTGGCTAAAACAAGGTTGTTTGGCTTGTTTTTCCTTAAAATAAATGAAAATATACTATTCTAAGCTCGTTTACACCACCTAATCTAGGCATGGTTTTATCATAATTTTCTATACAAAATTCTTCGACAAAAAATTTCCTGAGGGGGTAGCGGCCGGCTGAGGGGAATAGGTCTGGAGCGGGTATGCCCTTGACGAAAAGCCCATAGGCTGCCTAACGCAGGGGCTACAGGCTCGCCGGGACAATCCACACATCGGTAACCCTGCCGGCTACGTCCCCCAAAAGTAACAAGAATCTAACTTGACAAACGTTGATTTTTAGCCTTAAAATGCTGTACATAATGAGTTGGTTCACTGCTGTTAAACTTGTTTGTCACTTTTAGGAAAGTATTCAGCAGTGTAAGATTTTCGTTAAGCTTGTAACTAAAGCTTTAAATGGCCTGTTAAGCAATTTTAGAAACAAAATTTCGGTTTTTGTTTGTTTCTCGTTAATTGACAGTTTACTGTCTATAAGAAACCCTATAGCGAGCGGCCGACTAACTGTTGTGTAACACGTCTTTTTACCTAACTTAAGTCTGCCTGTCTGAATTACTACACAGGACGAATCTAAGCCTCAGCAACTGAATCCTTCTAAATTGCTTAGGTTATGTTGACGCCTGAGTTTCAAATCACCTGCTTCTCCCGACACAATTATTCTCAGGACGCCGCCGTGCGGCATGGACAGCTTATTTGCTTTCACTTGCCTAGTTGCCCACTCGCTCTCCTATTCTTTAGCATCCCCTCCATTATGTTCGGTTTACTTAATAAAGGTGAGCACTTGCTCAATCCTTGCTTACACTTGTTTCCCTTTAGCGCTTTGCCTTCTGCCTATTTATTTGCATTTTGGCTTAATTGTGAGTGGTAAAGCATTTTCACCTGCTTCCAATCTCACCAATCATTTCTGTTTTTGAGGAAGCTTCCTTTCAGATGCATCGGATGGGGAGCAGTTGATGGAGTCTCAGGAGGAGGAGGAGTCGCAGGCAGAGCATCCGTTCGCAGCCAATGTTCCGCCGGCACCGCCCAGTCGCTGCACATCGGTGACCAAAGTCAAACGGTCGGCCTCCAACCCTGAACTGGTGGCCAGAAGTGATGACGAGCTGATCGATCTAGAGACGGCGCTCAACGAGAGTCCCCGACCGATACCGGAGAGTGAGTCTAAATCCAATTTGCTTTTTATTTCAATGCCTCTCCGTCCTCTACTCGCGTCTGCTGTAATAGTTTGTTTTGGTCCTCCGCGCCAACTTGGTTACCTACATGGGCCGTAAAATCGGTTGGTAGTAGTCAAAATCCGAAAATTTTGGGGTGGGCCTGCCTGTTTGGGGGTCGCGGCGATTTTGGTGGGTCGGATCAGAACAATGGGTGGGTGATGTTGTTTGGGGGCTCGAGCCCAAGTTGGGGGGTGGGAAATCCCCGCGGCCAATGTATGCTTGGTTAGCCTGAGACGGTATTTTCTTCATTTGCGTTCGTTCCCGTACTTCGAAGCGCTTAGGCACTCATTGGCATTTAAGGTACCACCATAAATGACATTTCACTCCTCAGTCGAGGCGATGCCATGGTATCGCTCATAGTTGAACTTTAACCGGGGTGGTACCATAACATATGATTATGTCGAAAAGCCCTGGATAATAGACTTATGTATGGGGGTTTTGTGGTGTTCCCTCGACAAAGGTAAACCCCCAATATGACTGTTGCATCCCATTCCTCCGATTTGTATGAGATGCCAATTTTACCCAGCAGATAAATTGTTAAAATTGCCTATCAGACAATGGTTTGAAGCTGTTTGAGCTCTAATTAGGTTTTTGATTGTTTTAGCCGAGATTAGCTTGCAGTTCTTAGCTTTTTTGAGCGATTTTTAGTATTCTACGCCCGAATTTGGGCTACGCCCCCGGCCTGGCTCAAACTACTGTACGCCAAGTCGCTGTCGCTTTCTGCGGATGACCTAGTTTATAAGCTGACAAATGCCGTTAGTACCTGACAATTTTAATGAAACTTTATTGCACTTACCTATTCAGTCTTCTAATGGAGATGTGACTCAAATTGCCATAATGCAGAATAGACTTGCGCCCAACGATAAATTAGTAGATGGTTGGTTTATGACTTTGGCTTAGCTGTGGAGCCATCGCTGGTCGGATCAGCGCCAACCCAAACTACTGGAACCCAGCAAGCGGCTGAATGATTTAATCAGAGAACAGCGGCTAGCCGCCGGCCACGGCTGACTAAAATTCGATAACTTTAGACCCTTTCTTTAGTGGTGTTTATGGTTGGGCCACCGCGCACCCTGCTGTTTGTCCTCGCTTTTAAGTCGGGCAACTGACTACTTACCAACTGACTGACTGACTGCTTGGTTTTAAAGCTGTTTTCTGCTCTGATTGACCGCTCTCGTTAGTGCTTTGGCGCCTTTTTTAAGAGTTCTTCGCTCCCTCCTGCTTTCTCTTTACAGCTGTTGTTTTGGAGAGCTTTGCTTTCAACCTATAGGCAGGTGGTCTTGAAAAGTTTCTGAAGTACAGTTAAGTTAGTTTGGTTGCAGGTACGCACAGGGAAACCACTCTTGATAGGCGGTTAACCCCATTTGCTAATGTTCATTTCCAGATCGCTTTAACCGTGTCTTGTAATCGTAAATACGATCTGGTTATACGATGTTTAAATGTCTCATTACGCATCGCATTTAACGTATCAGTAGTCAGACGCGCCGCGGCGCATTAGCACATCGTTGATACGTTAAATGCCTGTTGTTGTAGCCATCCCCCACCGAACTCGATGTCATGCGAGGGACAACCGCCCCATGAACGCAGCAACTTCCTTGGGGCTATTCCATAGAACTCTGGGGGCCAGTTCTGTACGCCTTTCAGAGCAATCGAGCAAGTGCTCGGTAGTGTGTTGGTAGTCAGGACATAGCATACATGTAACAGGTCATCCGCCGAACGGGGAGGGGCTTGGGGTCTGAGCCCAGTTTTTTTGGGAGGTTGGGCACTAAAAACGCTCAAAAATCGAAAAAATCGCAATTTTTCGGCTAAAAATTGTCTCGGGGGTCCCATCTGGGGGTCTGGCCTAAGCATACATGGGCAAAGGGCGGGCTGAGGGGGGTTGTCCTCCCCTCAGGCTCTGACCTACCACCCCCCTCACCCGGCCGCTACCCCGCCTCAGGAATTTCTCGGAAGAATTTTGTATACAAAATTATGATAAAAGTGTGCCTGGATAAGGTGTAAATAAGCTCAGAATAGCTTATTTTGGCTTATTTTAATGAAAAATAAGCAAAAAAACCCTTGATTTAGCCAAAGATCGGACTTTTTGGCTTACCACCCCCTCAGCCCCTCTCAGGCGCTCCAACCCCCCTCAGCCGAAATGCTAGCCCATGTCTGGGCCTAAGTAGGGTAGGGTAGACCACCAGACCCTTTGTTACATGTATGGTACATAGGTTATCGTCACACAAACCAACTCCGTGTTGCCACGTCCTCGAAAAGGTTGAGTAGATTGACTGTAGTTGGGCAAGTCTGTTCCTAGTGTTCCATGATGATCGGTGGCGGGCATGCATGTAACAGGTCCGCCGAAGGGGGAGGGGTTGGTGGTCTGCCGCCGGCTGGGGATCTGAGCCTAAATTCTAGGGAGGGAGTTGGGAACTAAAAAACGCTCAAACATCGCAATTTTTCGGCTAAAACTCGTCAAAAATCGGTAATTCGGACTTAAATACAGCTAAAAAGTGCTGTTTTACATGAGATTTTGGCAATTTTTGTGTCCGAAATTGTAAAAAAAATCGCAAAGATTTGCTCAAAAAATTACTTGCCAGGAAAATCGGAGAGGGGTTCTGGTCTGTTTCCGGTGGCGGACAGACCCCTGTTACATACATACGTACATACATGTAACAGCTCCGGGCCGACCTGGGGGGAGGGTAGGGTAGGGGGGGGTTCGCCCAGATGGGGGTCCCAAATTTCAAAAAGCTCCAAAACGCCTGGGAATGCGTCTTTATCACGTTTATTTCAGTAAGGAAGGTAAAAAATCTCTATTTTAAGCTGCCAAATAGCGTTGTAGCGCTAAAAACAAGCAAAAAATGAAAATAGGCTTCCAAAAGCACCGATTTCTCTCATACATGGGCCGGGGGGGTAAGGGGGGGTATACCCCTCCCCCTCGGTAGGCCATACCCCCCTCGGCCGTCCAAACATACTCCATACCCCCCTCGCCGGCTAACCCCCCCACCCCCCCTCCCGGAGGGAGAAATTTTCGCTTATTTAAGGCAAAATAGGCGTTTTTTGGCCTTTTTTCGGGGGGGACCCCCCCCCCCCCCCGAGGTCTTCTCCCCCCTCCTACCCCCCTCCGGATTTTTCCGGCCCATGTATGATTTCTCTTAAATATCAGCAGTGGAATCGCCAAATTCGGTTCCCAAACGCTTTTCAAGCTAATTATAGGCTAAAAATTAGTTATTTCTGAGCCAGTTTGTTAGTACTGGGAGTCACTACTAGTACTTGTATTTTTGGGTCGGGGATCCCTTAACCTGTCTCGGGGGGTGAGGGGGGTTTGGCCTTTTCGGCTAGGGGGTAACCCCTTAAACCCCCTAGTACATGTATGGTTACATACAGTATGATACTGAATATCAGATTTACGTAAGTGGTTTAAAACGCGTTATTACAAAAATTTTGAGCTGATTTTGAGAAAGTGCTGAAGTTGGTGGCGTAACTGCAGCGATATGCAGGACTAATGATTTAGTGGCCATGTGGTAAAGGAAGGCTGTGCATTTATGATTACCTCCTATGTAGTTTTAAACGCAAAGGATAGGTAAGCGCAAGCGGCCTCGAAACCTGTTTGCGCGGCGATTCTCGAGGCAAATCAAAATAACTACAACTAACTTTGATTTACTGTTTTGTCTGCTGATATGAAATTGTCCAGTCTGCTTCCTGCTTAGCTTGCAGAGCTCTTTTAGCTTTGTAGTTAAGCTGACTGTATCATCTTGCAGTATCTGATGGGTATGTTTTTAGTAAATCCTTGCAGTTTCATGTAATTGTTCAACTAACTGCTGCAGTTGCGAAATCGTTAACTTCTTAAGAGAGATCTACCATCTAAAATGAAATAGTCAGTGACCAGATGACGTGCAGTAAAATCTGTCTCAAAATTCGAAGAACTTATCAGCAAGACCGGTTTTCTCTTATTTCTTCCGAGCAGACAGTCGGTTGCCCGGTTGTTGGGGCGAAAAATTCACAAACATGCTACATGCAATTTTGGGTAGATTCTTTGGCACTAACTAACATTTGGTTTAAAGCAGCATAATAGCATAATACTTTTTTCACTAGCCTACTCTACTAGCAGTACTAAATTCTGCAGGTAAGTCTTGCTACCTGTGTTTGTAAGGAAATTTAGGTGAAATTATGAGGTAGCACTGTTTTCGCCTATTTAGGCGTTTTCGATCTAAGCTACGAAGGTGAAAAAATGTAAGTGCCTGGATTAGCATGGAGGGGACACCTTTTAGACGATCTTCAAACTTTTAATTTTTTGCAAACAGCAAAATGTTTGGCCTACTATCTTTTTGGCAACTGCGTTTCCTTGCATAATCAATCAAACTGCTTGCGCATAAATCTGTCTGAATAGGGTGACTTAGTAGGTACACGTATGTTTGTTTGTTCAGGAGAGCAAACTAGCATAGCAAATACGCATAGCCCCGGTCATGTTATCACACATGTGTGGTGTCGAGTCTAGAAATTGCTACGCGAATAGTAAAAAATGGGTTAGATAGACAGAATGTTTGATTGGCCATTTAATCGGTATCTCATGTCGGTTTCAGAGACCACGGTGGAAGACGAGTATGGAGCTCAGCAAACGCAGCAGTACCAAACCCAACCGTCAGACACTCCCAGTTGGATCGAGTTAAAGAAGTGGAGAGAACAAATGGAACTGACCGCTACACTCTCAATGTCCTTGCACCAGGTACAGTACGTACACACCCAGACACCCGTATTTATGGCCAATCTAGGCTCAAATATAGCTAAAAATCGCTGTTTTACCGGCACATTTTAGCAATTTGCCTGTCTGAAATCGTAAAAGAAATTCGCCAAAAATGCGTTCGTGAAAAATTGGAGTGGGCTGGGGAGGGATTGAAAAATTGCATGGTGGTAGCGCTCCAAGGTTCTGTGGCGGGACCCCTATTATAAGCATGCTTGGAGGTTAGGGGTATAGCTAGAGATGCAACCGTTTTATTTTTTAGCTCAAAAACACATTCCGTTATCCGGCATTTTTCACGTATTATCCGGTTTAATTACCGGATAATCCGGGATTTTTCTTTACGCTTGCATCTCTAGTTGTAGCTGTGGGGTAACCCAAAAAACACCTCGCTAGTGCGTACGTACCATAATAATCGTTTTCAGCTGGCGCGGGAAGGCGATTTGAAGCGGATGCGCCAAGTGATCGATGGCATCGAAAATCAGAGTGGACTGGGACAGCTGTACAGACGCGTGAACGAGCGAGACGAGGACGGATACAGTCCGCTGCACTACGCCGCTCGCTACAATCACTACAACGTGGTCAGACTGCTCATTCAGAAAGGTCTCTCTGCCCTTTTTCGTTCGATTGCCTTCATGCAAAAGTCTACCCACTACTAGTCTTAGTCTGTACTGATCGTTGTAACTAGCCGGCACAGTTGGTGTAGTGGTTTAGGCCGCAAGGCCACTGTGCGTTCATCCACTCGGCGGGGCAAGTTTCTTGCCGCAAAGAGTTGGTGGTCGGCACAAAGCCCAACGCGGGCCACCGAAAGCTGGTGACAGCGAGTTGGTAAATGGGAACCAACTGCAGCTGCCTAAGCACCTAAAGCTACAATAGCAACCGCACCTACCACTGAGACCTGCCCAGACTGACACCGAGCATGTGTTTAGGCTAGCAGCGAAGGAAGGGCAGAATGTGGAGGTGCGTGATGGGCCCGCATTGTGGCCTAACGCTGGGGCTACCGCCCCACCCGCACAATGTAATCCAATCGTTGTAACTAGAGTTCGACCAATACGTACTAGAAAACCCAATGCACGTAATACTTTCCAACATCGGCTAGCATAGAGTGGTAAATTTTCAAATCATGAGGGTGTAGCGGCGGCTGATAGGAGATGATGATTTTCTGGTACCGGTTGAGGGGTTAGTAAACCAAAATGTCCGATTTTGGGTAAAATCATGGTTTTTGGCTTCGTTAAAATAGGTTAGAACAAGCTCATTTGCACATAATATAATCATTCTACTAAAAATTCTTCAAAAAATTACTGACTGAGGGTAGCGGCCGCCTGAAGAAAGGGGGTAGGTCGTAGCCCGAGGGGTAAAGCCCCTCAGCGCCCCCTTTGCCCATGTGTAAGAACTAACTGCTCTTTCTTTTCACATGCCAATTCTTCTCACTGCAACTCAACTGTGCAGTGCAAGTGTTTCAGGCGCCGAGGTGGACATAAAAGGCGAGGAGGACATTCGTCCACTCCACTTCGCCGCGCGCTACAAGCGTTCCGACGTTTCTTCGCACCAGCTACGAAAGCGCACCAGCAGCGACACGCAAGTCACCGAACTGTCGCACTCGCCTTCGCCCGAGGATGTGGGAACCGGAGTTGCTGTCACTATTATTAATTAAACTTGGTTCGGTGTAGGAGGAGCACCAGCCGCTGGAAAACCAGGGTCGGAAGGCTACAGTAACCCGACTGGAGACAGAGAGTATAGTGATGCACCTAGTAGAGCAAGGCGCCGATCCAAATGCACAGGACACCTACGGCATGACTCCGTTGCACTACGCCGCCATGCGAGGCAACACGGTCGTTGCTCAGGAACTGCTCAAATGTGACGATATTTCTGTTGACGTGAGTTGATTGACTTCGTTGTGTTGGGAAGGAAGGGGAGTTGTGGAGAGAAACCTGCCTGTCCTTTACTTATTCGTCTGTTCTGCTCCTTTGGACTTTTACTTTTGATCAATTTTGCCGCACCCCTCTGATTTTTGTAGGACACAGTTTATTGTGCCAATTTTTATGCAAGCTCAGACACGAAAAGTGCTAACACGAGTGAGTTTAGCTGAATTTTGACCAGAAACTGCCATCTTTTAAGTGATTATTTATTGCTGGCTGAACCCCTGAATTTTGGTTCCCCTCCTTCTTTGGCCGTTGACGTGTTACAGGCATGCGTGGTGCCCTGCATGGATAACGGTAGCATGATGTTGCTCAAAAATCGCAATGTTTCGGCTAAAGATCGTCAAAAATCGCTAATTTGGGCTGAAATACAGCTAAGAAATGCTGCTTTAGAGGCGATTTTGGCAATTTTCGTGTCTGAAATTGCAAAAAAAAATCGCAAAAAAATTTGCTCAAAAATCGGAAGTGGGTCGGAAAAATCGTCTCGGTGGAGGTCCCCTTTCCAGGGGGTTTGGGCTAAGTCGGGTGGGGGCAAACCCCCTGTTACACATACATGTAGCAGGTCATCCGCCGATGGGGGAGGGGGCGTTGGGGGGTCTGGCGCCGGCCGGTGGGTCTGAGCCAAAATTTTGGGGGAGGGGGTGGGCACTAAAAACGCTCAAAAATCGAGAAAAATCGCAATTTTTTGGCTAAAAATTGCCAAAAATCGCTAATTTGGGCTGAAATACAGGTAAAAAGTGCTGTTTTGCAGGCGATTTTGGCAATTTTTGTGTGTGAAAGTGTAAAAAATTGCAAAAATTTGCTCGAAAATTTACTTGCCAGAAAAATCTGAGGGGGGTCGGTGAAATCGTCTCGGGGGGGGGGGTCTGGCCTAAGTCGGGTGGGGGGCAGACCCCCCTGTTACATGTATGCTGTTACATGTATACCTGGGAGTTAGTGGACTTCCCCTCGGTCGACCATACCGCTTTGCAGAAAAAGTTTTCGTTTCTTAATTTGGACCCTCGCTCGAGACGACCTCTAGGCGCCCTCCCTCCTTTGTGTAAAATGCATGCGAGGGTAGGAAAAATAACCTCAGGATGGGGCCGTTGAGGGTTGTGGCCCAAGTTGATAGGGGCAAACCCAAATACCGTCGTTACATACATGTTCTCTAGAGTGATTCGGTTGCTTTCCTTGCCAGTAGGTGGCACTTTTCGGCCTGTTGGACGAGTTGTCTGTTCTTTCTAACACACTCAGGCACTTAGCGCCGTTTATGGTACCGACACCATATTGTACCGTTCCGCCACTGTGGTGGTACCATAATATGGTACCCCTACCTTGGCATTGGTACCGTCACCATATATGGTGACGGTACCATAAACGGCGTTAAGTGCCTGACAATAACAGCCTCAAGAAATAACAGTTGCAGATGATCGACAAGACCTTTATGACTCCGCTGCACGCGGCCTGCAGCCACGGTTTCCTGCAGATAGCCGAGATGCTGCTGAGCGAGGGCGCCCACCTGCGCGCACTGGACGAGCTGCAGAACACACCGCTGCATATGGCCGCCCAGTGCGGTCACATGCCTCTGGTCAAGCTGCTGATCAAGGCCGCCGGTCACAACCGAGAGCTGGTGACGCGTATGCTGCAGGACCAGGACTACGAGAAGAACACACCCCTGCATCTGGCCGTCGACAACAGTCACCACAGCATCGCAGAATTTCTGCTCAGGAACGGTGCGTAACCGACCGCCTGTCTCGACCAGACCTTGTCTGAGGGGTGCTTAATTTTCAATTTCAACCCCTGTAGCGGCTGCTTAAAGGGGTTGAGGGGATGGTAAGCCAGATTTTTTACTAAAATAGGTTAAAATAAGCTATTCTGAGCCGCACTTACACCTAATCTAGGCCTGCTTTTATTATAATTTTGTATACAAAATTCTTACTAAAAATTCCTGAGGGGTAGCGTCGACCTGAGGGAGTTGCTTGAGGCGACAGCCCCCATTTCCCATGTCTGGTCTCCACAAAATGGACGCATTTCTTTTTGATGCCTTTTCCGCAAATTTTGACCAAATAGGTGGCCGACATTTTAAACATACGTAGATGCCAAAATAAAGCAAATTTTGTGTATTAGTAAAATTTCGAGCATTCGGATGCATGTCTTGAGAAAATAAGATTTATAACCTGAAGGTGTATTCATACTGGTGTAGAAAGAGATGGCCAGGCGACTTTTCTGTAGGGCGACTCATTTGTAATATACGCACCAACACGCCACGCGTCATCTTCCGCCTGTCAGTCTCAATGCATGAAAGTTTAGCACATAAAATATCGCACAGTTTTGCAGCATCTCTCCAAATTTTCGGTCGATTTGGCGAACATTTGCAGAATTGACAGCAAAACAAAAAGTTTCTATTTAAAATGCTAGTCCTGTGTAGGCCAAGAAATTGCCTTATTTCGTATAGTCTCGCATTTCTCCGGAGTGGCCCAGGTCAGGTGCACCAAAACTTTAACAGACAGTATTTGCAGAAATGCCAGCAAAAGGGCAAAATGTGTCCATTTTCGAGACAGCCTGTAGTTGTTGCAGCATCGGCAGGCACAACAAGACTTTTTAGCGGTGTCCCCTTTCTGACGGCTAGTAGTAGTAGTAGTTGTTGTTGCAGGAGCGGACGTAAACGTGCACCGCGTGCTCATGAGCACTCCACTCCACCTGGCTTGCAACGCCGGCGACGTCGGTATAGTAGAATTGCTGCTGAGCTACGGGGCCCAGATCGAGGCTCGCAATGCGCTCCAGTCGACGCCTCTACAAAAAGCCTGCGCGCACAATCATTACAAGGTGATTGTTTTTACTCAGCCAAAAATCCGTCTCACTGCCTCATCATTAAGCAGTCATTCATTCTGTGCAATGCAATGCAATGCAATGTGTGCTAGTGAGTGGTTGCACGTTCAGGTTGTGGAGTATCTGCACGAGAAGGGAGCAGATCTGGAGGTGAAGGACAACGATGGCTTCACTCCTTTCTTGACGGCAGCGGCCGAGGGGCGAGCCGAGACGGTGGCCTGTCTGCTGGGGCTGGGCGCTAACGTGGCTGCTATGGATAAACTCGATCGCACTGCTATCTTCCTGGCTGCGCTCTTCAACAATTTCTCTGTTCTTGAGGTACTATTGAACTGTTTCGGTTTTGAACTCTGTACTATACGTCATACACGCAACAGGTCGTCTGCCGAACGGGGCTTGGCTCAGACGTGGACTAAAATAAATCGGTGTTCTGGGCTAGTAGCTAATACAGCTCGAATCGCTTTTTACAGGCGATTCTAGTACTAATTGACCTGTCTGAAATTGTTAACAAATTGACCCATAAGTTGCGTCCCAGGGGTGGGTGTAAAGCCCCCTGTCAGATGTATGCACTACGCTGACATTGGCAAAGGGGTCGTAGGGGGTTGACCCCCCTCGAGGTCTGACCAACCCCCCATCCGTCACCCGCCACCCCACCTCAGGAATTTTTAGGAAGAAATTTGTATAGAAAGTTATGATAAAAGTCTGTCTAGATTAAAAATCGGGCTATTTGCATACATGGGGCGGAAAAATCCGGAGGGGGTATGGAGACCTCGGGGGGGGGGGCAAAAAGTCCAAAAAACGCCTATTTTGCCTTAAATAAGCGAAAAATTTTCTCCCTCTGGGAGGGGGGTGGGGCGAGGGGGTATGGACGACCGAGGGGGTGGTATTGGCCGGCGAGGGGAGGGGGTTTACCCCCATACCATGTATGGCCATTTGGCTTGCCATCCCCTCGACCCTCAGTAGCCTCCGCCCGCTACCCCACCTCAGCCCTCTCAGGATTTAAAAATTTACCACCCTCTCCGTGTGCCAAAATGCTAGCCCATGTCTGCCAGTACGTACATAGTTGTGAGTTGTCTATAGGAAGGGTTATTGACCGAATAAATAGAACTTTTTTCTAGGGTTTTCCGCATTTTAGAACAGCGATGTTGTATGTACTATGCTTGTGACTGTCAATTTACTGCTGTTGTGTTGTATAGGTATAGGCTGGAGCTTTCTCTCTCGCCGGTAATTTTGCGCACTTTTTAAGGATGATCGGAAATTTGACAGCGATTATTCGACTTTGTTTTTGAAAATCTGTCTCCCTCTCCGTTACAACTCATTTCATTACAGATTGTGTGATTGAATTAACTTGTGCCAGCTATTAACAATGTAAAATTATATCATATGTTGACCAAATAGCTGAGGGAGTGGTGCTGATTAATTCGTAGGTACGAAAGAAAATACAGGGTAGGTCATTTATCTATCACCGGTTTCTTGCTCTAGCTTTTGTGTTCGTCAATAAATTTTGCCGACATTTTAACACAACATGTACCTCATACATGTAACAGGGGGGGTCTGCCCCCCACCCGACTTAGGCCAGACCCCCCCGGACGGGAGGACCCCCCCCCCCCCCCGAAACGATTTCACCCCCCCCCCCCTCCGATTTTTCTGGCAAGTAAATTTTCGAGCAAATTTTTACAATTTCACACACAAAAATTGCCAAAATCGCCTGCAAAACAGCACTTTTTAGCTGTATTTCAGCCCAAATTAGCGATTTTTGGTAATTTTTAGCGAAAAATTGCGATTTTTTTCGATTTTTGAGCGTTTTTTAGTGCCCACCCCCCTCCCCCAAAATTTTGGCACAGACCCCCCCCGGCCGGCGCCAGACCCCCCAACCCCCTCCCCCATAGGCGGATGAACTGTTACATTTATGATGTACCTACACAACCTCAGAATTCTCACTCACAAAATTTTGGCCAAGCCTGTTGCTTCAACCACAAGTTATGCAGTTCCATGTGTCAGCTGTCACTTTCTATGACGAGTGATAGTGGACAGGTGGAAGGTGCTTAACTACTTGGGGTTGATGTGACAGACTTGGTCAAAATTTTGAGAGTAAAAATTCTGAGGTTGTGTGCAAGTTGTGTTAAAATTTCAGCGAAATTTATTGACCAACGCTACAGTTACAACAGGACGAAACCTGTGATAGATAAATGACCCACCCACCCTGTGCCGGCACAGTTGGTGTAGTGGTTTAGGCCGCAAAGCCACTGTGCGCGGCGTCGTGCGTTCATCCTCTCGGCGCGGCAAGTTTCTTGCCTCAAAGAGTTGGTCGTCGGCACAATGCCGCACCCAGACCACCGAAAGCTGGTGACAGCGAGTAGGTAAATGGGATCTGCCGCTCCCCCCAAAGCATGCTTGTGTTGGAGGAAAAGAAGATCAACGACGTCATAAGCTGTCTGAGAAACCAGCAGTAAGGCCTATACCGGTTTAACGGTTACCGCAGGGCGGCCGTTGGGAGCTGACAGCATCATGACGTCAACTGGCATCCAACAGCATAGCTAGGAGTGGCTTGGCAGTGAAAGAAGGGCACAGCGTCCGAGAGGACGATATCAGGGGTCGCGAAATGGACCGCGCAGGTCTGATCGTATGCCACATCGGATCGGATCGGATCGACCCACTCTGTAGTATTAATTTGTCGTTCGATTCTGATTTGTGTGCATTGCCTGTCAGGACTAGCTTCCCAGAGAGCCGTTGTTACTTGTCCAAGTATGCATTAGTAGCTATATTATTGAAGAGGTGGTGAACTAAATTTCTAAGTGAATTTCATCAGTAATTCTTCTGTAACAGCGAGCAGAAAATACTAATGTTTATGCACAAAAATTGTCTCTTTCGTTTGTATTGATATTTTGGTGTCTGTGTGACGAACAAAAATTAAGCATTTGCAGAGTGTTCTCCTAAGAACTACGAACTGTTCTGCTTTACAGGTGCTGTTGAAGAACAGTTCAGCGCAGTCTCTGGTAGACAAGGCCGACCGGTACAATTGCACACCCCTGCACATTGCCGCCAAAAACGGCTACTTGGAAGCGTGTCGGGTAAGCGAATTAGAGGGCCGGCGGTCTTGATTTGGCCGTCTGGCCAAGCATTCTGTTAATAATAGAGCGAAATTTGTGCCTTCGTCCACTTATCGCAGACGCAGCAGCGGCGGCAGTGGCAGCGGCAAGTGCGACGTAGGCTAATCGTGCGTCTGTGCTCAATTAATTGAATTCTAGCGCTCAATGCAGCGCTCCAAATCACGTTTTCTCATTGGCAGACGGCCGAGCTGCACACAATTACGATTTACTAGGAGACGCTGCTGCACGCATTTAAGCCGCAAGAAAAAAGCAACAGTTTTCTTTCTTTCTTTCAGTTGCTTTTGGAGAACGGTGCCCAACTGGACGCCAAGAACGAGGAGGAACTGACGCCATTGCATCTGGCAGCTCGCAACGGTCGCACCAGAATCGTGCGGGAGTTGGTGCGCCGGTCGAAGCTGATCGTTTCGGACGAGGATGAGGATTCCAACACTCCGTTGCATGTGGCCGCTACGCAAGGTACGCATTTTACTGTTCGTCTTTTTTTCAGCTAGATAAAAAGAAAGGTGTAAAAGTTAGGATAGTGGACCTTAGCTTTTTAGTTTTAATTGTGTGGCTTAGTTGAGTCCTACAATGTATGGTACCGCAACGATTGGAAGGAAGCATACCATGGTATCAGCTAAGGTCTTGATCAAAGGTGTACCATATGGTATGACTATGATTACCGATTATATGTCATTATTTCCCTGACTGTAGTTGTTTGTGTGACCAAGTTTTCTTAACCCTTTAAAAACAGCGACGAACACAAATTGCTGAGGCTTTAAGCAGTTAACCTCGCTTGTGTTCGCTGCGTGTAGTGGCTGATAAATAGGTGCTCATGAGTTTCGGCTCCAATGCACCCCCTCTTAGCAGTAATGGAAGTGCGTTAGGGGATATAAAGGAGTATACCCCTCTCCCCTCATCAACCCATGTCACCCACACCCTCTCCCAAATTTTGGCGGCAATTTTAGCAAGTTACAACAAAACAAGACCTGTCCGACTTTTGTGTCTTCCTCCCCTACCCATTTTTTCCAATCTGTGTCTGTTGCCAAAAACCCAGCAGGAGGAATGAAGCTATCCGAAAAGTCAGAGCTGGCCCCTTGTAAAGGCAGTGAGTTGATTTTTGGTTAGCGGACCGGTTGCGTTCTATGGAGCCAATCCAGCTAATCCATTGGTGCTTGAGAAAGGGCCTAGTCCGGCTTGATTAGTTGCTCCAATTTCTGCGCGCATTCCCCGGAGAGCGCGCGCCGGGCTAGTGGCGGCGGCTGTTTTATGTTGGTGTCAGTTGCGTGGCTGGCCGGACAGTTGACCAATAAAAGAGTAATTGCGCGGCCGGGCGTGCCGGTTATTAATTAATGGCTCATTTTTGGCTCGTCCTCCGCGCACGGTTTTCGTGAGCGCGAATTTCCGCCGCGGCGGGCGCGCGCGCGCTCCACTTGTTGCTACTGGCTGCTGCCGCTGCCGCGGCGGCCGGCCGGCCGGCCGATCGATAAAAATTCATTTGATTTGGCCCCGAACACGCCTACTAATTTTCCTCAGCTAGCATCTAGCCGGCCCCAAATTGACAACTTTTAAGCCTTCGCGGCCTCCCTATGCATGTTAGTGGTCGGCCGCCGAACGGCCGCGCGCCCGCCTACTGGAGCGTGTGCACTACTAGAGAGCTCTGCCGCTCTGGCCCGCCGATCAATGTCGTCGCAGCCGGCAGCTCTCTGTCTGTCTGTACCCGCTTCTAAGCTACGCTGCTGGGTCGTACCGTCGCTGCGTGTTCACTGTCCTGCCTTGGTCTTCTGTCAGCCGCCACTAAGGCACGCGGTGAATGCTAAGCGCACGACCTGTTTCTGCCTCGTCTCGGGCAAGTTTCGCTGTGCTGTGCTGTCGAGCTAGCTAGCCGAATCGATCGGTGCCAGTCGTGGAGTGCCCTTAACTGACCTATTTTTCAGCTAATTACATTCGATTGATCTGGGCTTCAGGCCACGACATGGTAGTGCGCGAGTTGCTGGAGTCGGGCGCCGACATCGCCGCCAGAAACTCGGTTATGTGGACGCCTCTAGATTGCGCCGCCGCGCACGGCTGGGAGCGAACCGTCGCCCTGCTGCTGGACTACGACGCGCCGCTGGACCCGGTAGACAAAACCAAAACCACACCCTTGCATTTGGCCTCTAGCAGAGGACACGCCGAGGTAGATGCAGCAGAGAAAGTGTGTGCATTGTTTGCAAAGTGGTTTGCTAGGTGGTGCGGCTGCTGCTGCAGCGAGGTGCCAGCATAGATCTGTTGGACCACCGCGAGATGAACTGTCTCGACCTGGCCATCGAAAACGGGCACAAGTAAGAGGCAGGCTACTCGCCTATTCATGGGCTGGATCGCGCCTAGGCAGGCGAGCCAGGCAGGCAGGCAATGAATAAAAGTTTCCTGTGCTACGTAACTGACATATGCATGGGGTCGATAAGGCACCTGTGCTTGCTCCCGCCACCTACTGTGCCTTCGTAGCGTAAACAGCTAATTGGTATTGATCGTCTGTTCAATTATCATTAACGTTTGGCTCGAACGCTCTTAACGGCGCGATGTCACGCCGCATTTGGGCACAGTAGCTAGTAGCCGACTGACAGACTGACAGACAGAGAGCTTGCAGAGAGGTGGCACTGGCCATTGTGCAGGACGACAATTGGAGACAGGCGCTGCGCAATTGCAAGTCGGTAATCGAGGCCGACGGCACGGCCTATCGAGAGACGCCGCTACGCAAGCTGATCAAACGGCTACCCGACGTAGCGGACGCAGTCTTCAATCAATGCACCAGAACGGTCGGCAACCCCGACCGACCCGAGTACTGCATCGAGTTCGACTACGAGTTCCTCGACGACACCTACTGCGACTGGAAACACCAGCACGATGACGCCTCGCTCGCCGCTGCCAGTGCGTTATGTCTTGTTGAGTTTGAAAGCGCGCTGAACCGGTTAGAGCGGGATTCGGTTGAAAGTTGTGCTTTAGTGAAAGAATCAGTAAATGTTCTATGCAGTTGTACAAGTCTTGCGCTTATGGTATACAGTAGATGAAAAATGCAAATCGCTTCTCACTGTTTGTTCTCGGTCTCTTGTTGAGGGATTTTGTTCGAGGTTTCAAAGAAAACGCTGAAATTTTGAAGGAAATCTCTCAACAAGTGAAGTGGCCGAGAACGAATGGTTAGACGAAGTCGGCTCGGTGGTTAGATAGCTGCCCTGAGGCACGACGGTCCCGGCGGCTGTTTGTGGGTTCGAAACTGTTGAATCGATGGGAAGTAGTCCACACAAAGCCAAACCCAGGCCATCGAGAGGCAACAATGGCAAGTAGATAAATGGGAACCAAACCTTAGCTGTCTTGCACACACCAACAGCAATGGGGAGGAGGCTGCCGGACCTTGTGTCTTTTCCTGCTTTATAGCAGTTGGCTACTCCTAGTCCGAAAACACAAAATTACAACAACACAACAACGTGATGTCGACATAGCGATGTGCATTTTTCACCAAAAAATGAAAAATCTAAGTGTTGCCAAGCCTGCTCTAATTGGTTCAGTTTTGGGATAAGATTAAATGCTTTCAAATCGTATTTTACACAGTGACAACAGTACCTGGTGTGCAGAGCAGATTTTAGAGGGTTTTGGCAAGCAGACCTATGATGAGAGTGGAAAGCTGTGTTTTGATGCTCAACCATATACAGACGACCCTTATGTGATGAAAGAAAACCATCCACTTATGATTATGGTAATTAATTTGATTTTACTGACAGAACCGATATCAAGTTCAAGTGATGCTATATCACTTGTTCATCATTTCGCACCAATCTTTCTTTTCCTTCCTACTCTGTACCCTGGGACAGCTTCAGGACCCCTTGTTTTTCGCTGTAAGCCAAATTATTTTCCTTGTCCTTTCGCTCTCTTCTTGACTAGAAAGCCCCTTCTACGTACGTACGTACAGTTCCACTCAGTTCCTTTCTCCATACGGTACAGTACATACGGTATGGTGTCTGACTGAATATACTGTAGGTGGCGACAGCTCGAGTGCACCTGCTCAGTCACCCACTGGTGATCAGTCTGTTGCGTCACAAGTGGGTCAACTACGGTCGCTACGTCTACTACTTGGCGCTCGCATTCTACCTCCTCTTTCTCTTCTTCCTCACCACCTACATAATAATCGTGCCAGCTCCGTTCAACGTTGAAGGCCTCAACGACTCCAGTTTTCTCACCTCCGTCGGCTGTCCGGGAGTCAAGACCGAGATCAACACTCACCTCCTGACTCTGTGTCACGTTGGAATTCTGGTGCTGACGGTGATTCATGTGCTCAAAGAGGTACGGCAGAGCCAAAGAGAGCAAGTTATCAGTTCAATGCGCTTTCAGTTCTACCAAATCTATCAGAGAGGACACCATTACTTGTCGTCCGAGAACATCATTGAATGGGTGGTGTTCATCAGCTGTTTTATTCTAGTCTACGATATGAGCAAGTGCTCTGAACAAACCGGCATTCGACAGGTGATTTTTCTCACTTTCCTTTTAACTCCCGCATACTGGTCAGACTAAGTTTGCAGTAGAAGAAGCCAGGGCACTGCTTGCTGCGGTGCCATTGGCTTCTGTTCTGTGATTTTGTGATGTAAAGCACAAGCAGACTGAAGTACTTATTTGTAATTCAAATCAGTGTGGTGAAGCAATGAATAAACATTGAAACCAGTGTGATAAAACTTCATATTGCTTCTTCTGGTCCTGCAGATGGAGGAACGGGTGAGAATAGGTAGACTCCAATGGTATAAATGAACGAAACGGCAGTCATCAACCGGAAACTAGGGTGGAAGGAAACGAGCCCACTCTCACCTGCTCTTTGACACAAGCTGACAATCGCTGACTGGTTGAACGCCATGCCTATCCACACCAGTGTTTGATTATCTTCCAGTTCCAACTCGGGCAGACACACGAATGATGGATCAGCCGTTCATCACATTGCTCAAGATCAGAACACCTCTTGTGAAACTAGCAGGAATCGAGAAGCAGAAGTAGATAGCTATGTGCTAGAGAGTGCCGATGAACAGAAAATTTATCAGCTGTTTGACTGATCTGTCAAACTCATACCAGATAACCGCAAGGACAAGCAAGAACCAGATTCGTCAGAAACGCAAGCTCAGGCATGATGCTGACACTGACAGCACCCAGAAACGAAAGCTATGCAGTGTTTGCATCATTTTCTAGATGCCATAAGCCCTGGAACTTGTTGCTGGTGATGAAAGTGCCTGGGTAGATGAACTGCTGCGAATAACGACAGACAATGCCAGCAAAGATCCAGGTTTTTGTCAACCCTTCCTAAACCTGAACACAAGTTCTGATCTGACCCAGTTCTGCATAAAGTTTTCAGTTCAAGAGAATTGCAATCGTGTAGACAACCGCTATCATCTCATGTACTGTGGTACTAAAAGTGAAATTTGCATAAATCAACTTAGCCTATTCAAGTTGTCACTAGCGAAGTGTGTTGGACAATTGGCCTAAAGCACTGCTCTTTTAGCCGTGGCAATGGCAGGTGGGAGCGGCGGCTGTATTTCTTGCATGGATAAATCTGGTTCTCATTCTACGCAAATTTCCCACAGTTGGCATCTATGTGGTTATGTTCACAGATGTGCTGCGCACTTTCCTGCGCTTTTTGGCCGTTTTCGTGCTGTTCATCTGCGCCTTCTCCTTCAGTTTTTTTGCACTGTTCCAGAACCAGGTATAACTTTTGCTTACCAAACGCTGCTTACCACTCTATAATAAGTGAATTTCGTTTTGTAACTTAGCTACGTTGTGCACACAATATACCTCCCACTATACGCTGGTTTTGCAATAGAAATGTTTGTTGTCTGTCTAGGCGGCCTTCAAGAATCCATGGGTGTCTTTGCTGAAGACGACAGTGATGATGATTGGCGAGTTCGAGTACCAAACAATGTTCTTCGAGCCTGGCAGTCCTGACACCAAAGTCAACTATACTGGAGTCTCTTACCTGATTTTTGTGGCGTTCATCATTCTCATGACCCTCATTATCATGAATCTCTTGGTAGGATGCTAGTCTGCCCTTTCCTATCACACTCACCGCCTCAGAAACTACTGACTTACAGTACATTACTGTAGCATAGGCTGTGGTCTTCTCTTGTTTCCTTTTGTTTGTGGGTTTTGACAGAAGGGAATCAGTTTTTCAATGCCTAACTGAGCTAAAAATTGTACAACTGTTTTTGATTGTTTTAGATCGGCCTTGCTGTTGATGATATTAAAGGTGTGCAAGACAAGGCTGTTCTGAAGAAATATGCCATGCAGGTAATGTGAAAGCCTGAAGTGGTTGTACACTGTTTCAACCAGTTTGGAAGAACTTTCCGGAAATGGCAGCAAATCCGATCCGATCCGATGTGCGGGGGGGCCTTACGGCCTGCGATCAGACTCGAGGTCCATTCCGCTTCCCCCGTGGTTTCGTCATCTCGGACGTTGCCCTTCTTTCACTGCCAGCCACTCTAGCTATGCTGTTGGGCGCCAAGCACCAAGAGGGCGCCAGGCGCATTGACGTCGTAGTGCTGACAGCGTCCACTGCCGCCCGGCGCTGGACCTAAACCGGTATTGGCCTTGTTGTGTCGTCTCAGCCAGCACTTGACGTCAATTGATCTTTCTCCAAATTGGCATGCTGTAGGAGGAGCTTCGGTGCAACGGCAGATCCAGTTGGTTCCCATTTTATCTACTCGCTGTAAACCAGCTTTCGGTGGCCTGGGTGGAGCGTTGTGCCGACGACCAACTCTTTGCAGCAAGTAAACTTGCCGCGCCGAGAGGATGAACCACTACAACCACTAGGGATGCAGGGGCCGCCGTGACTCAGAGGCAGCAAGCTACCCACTGAGCCAACAACGCGGCATGGCAGCAAAATGAAATGTTATATTTTTGGGATACCCTATATTTGGTCTTGGATAGCCTTGTGATATCCAACTTTCTCAGTTTGCCTTTTCTCTTTGTTGGTGCGGCCATTGACTTTACTGTACATACCTTACATAGCTATGTACGTACATACATGGGCAGGGACTTAGCCCACCCCTCGCTGGCCAAGACAGGACCTCCCTCGGCCGTCCAGGCCCTCCCCGCCGGGAAATTTGGCGACTTTGGGGCTGCTTGCTGAAGAGCTTATGTTTGAATTTAGGTAGAACTGGTGCTGCACGTTGAACAAGCGCTACCCTGAGAGATTGCGTCGGAAGTGGGTAATCGGCACAGAAAAACTATACCCCAACCGACGCGGACTGTATGAGAAGTTCAAGCGGACTGTTGTCAGTGAGCCGACACAGCTGTCCGTCTCTACTATCTCCAAACAACTCAACAGAGAACCAGTATGTCTGTCTCGGTCGGTCGGTCGGTCGGTCGGTCGGTCGGTCTGTCGGTCTGTCTGTCTGTCTGTCTGTCTGTCTGTCTGTCTGTCTGTCTGTCTGTCTGTCTGTCTGTCTGTCTGTCTGTCTGTCTGTCTGTCTGTCTGTCTGTCTGTGTGTGTGTCTGTCTGTCTGTCTGTCTGTCTGTCTGTCTGTCTGTCTGTCTGTCTGTCTGTCTGTCTGTCTGTCTGTCTGTCTGTCTGTCTGTCTGTCTGTCTGTCTGTCTGTCTGTCTGTCTGTCTGTCTGTCTCATCCATGCAGTTGCGGTTGTGTAGGACGAGTTCGAAGCTAGATGAAGGAGATCCAGGAGAATGTCTCTCAAACAATCAACAGGATGCGACGCAGGGTCGACGTGATGCAAACGGAGCAGAGACGGTTGTACAGTATGATGCACGCTGTCATACAGCACTTCAATGTCACCTGGGAGGATCAGGACGAGTTTACCAGGAACAGTTAGATATTGCTGCCTGCCATTTAAACAAGCAATTCTAAACTCACTGCTGTGGTTTTCGATTGTCTAGTCGTATGTCGCAGGCTTTGTATCGTTATAGTGGCAGGTGCTTCGAATTGAAAAATCAGTTACTGCGTTGCATTTTTCAACCTCTCATACAAGTCTTTAGTGGTCGTAAGCGGTTTTTCTTCAAAAAGTTACTTGG